>JAMQMW010000371.1:0-13501 GCA_024115155.1 Thelonectria blattea
CTCCTTTTTAATCCAAAAGGCCAGTGGCTCACCCTATTCACAGTATCTCTACTCTATTTCAATTAGTCACAAATCCCTTCCTGTCTCGTGCAATTAATAATCCTCCCTCTTATTTAGGCGGTCACCTAGCTACATTACTTCGCCAGCGCAGCGTTATTGCTAAGCAAGAAGCTACCACTCACCCTATTCGTCCATGCCCTTCGGTCGTAGTACTCCCTTGTGCCGTTCCGTCATCGACAAGTATTTCGCCAAGCAGCTCGAGCTATTCAAGCGGCTGAAACAAGGTCTGGAGGACAAGATTGCATTCGAGAACCTGTGGATGTTATTCTCCACAGGCGACGACATCTACTGTCCCTTCTTGGAGGGTGGCGTTGTGTTTCCATCCAGCGACGGAGGTGACACTCATGTTACCAAGCCGCGCTACACGCCGCAAATCTTTCGTGTCTTGGTTGCTCGTGGCGGGGTGCCATTTCGGAAGACCTTGGCTCCAAACCGCAAGACTGAGGATGCGTTCAATAATCTCAACTCTCCCGAAGTCGTAGGAGAGTTGGTTCACGGCGTAACGCCGTCGGGCTCGGACCGGGCTCCTATTCCGCCATTCCAGCGTAACAGGAGGCGCTTCGTGGCCCTCGACGTTCTCTGCTTCAATATCGACTTCGATGGGTTTGAGTATGGCGCTGTCCAGGAGGGTTTCCTCTTTAAGCCGCACCACGGACTAGTGGACATTCGAAGTCTCGAGGCGTATCCCTTGCAGTACCTAAAACCGCATCTCACGCAGCCGCTCACCGGAAACGACTTACCCGAGCCCGATCATTTTCTAGAGAGGGGCAAGAAGTTCATCGAAGCCACAGCAGTCTCTCACTTGTCGTACGAGGGACTTACGGTCGGGGAGAGCCGTGAAGAGGTAAGCAGATGCGTAACGGGCAGTACACGGCAGAATAGCTGACGCGATGGCAACGGTGACTAGATCAACAGCGCCGTCATGGTAGACTTCAAGCTCTCCGTTCAAGAGTACCGACATGCTTTCCCTGACAAAGATAACACAGTTCCCAAATTCACGCCCTTCTCCGGATCATGGACTTCCCCTGACAAGGTGACAGCCCAGGCCAGGGCAGAGCTAGTGTTCGAATTTTATGGACACGGCGCGCAAGATTGCGACGAATTATGGTGCCACAGAGCGGATTGCGTCGCTGACATCTACGACTACGCCCTGGTTTTACAGCTGGGCAAGATTGAAAGCAACATTAAAGAGCAGCTGGAAGTGTGCGAGGCGGGCAAGCTACACCAGGCTGGGGGCCTTGTTCAGTTCAAGGATTACATGGAGAAAAACAACCTCATCAGGCTTCTCCCGGGCGTGGTCCCTGGATTTGTGCTTCGGAATCGAAAATGGGGTGAGTCCAGTCTTAGCTCACCAGTAGCCAACCTGAGAGGCTGAGACGGCAAGACTGACGCGACCATCTAGTCCAACTCAACCTCGACCATCTAAAACCGCTTAAGCAAGGGGATGAGTGGGATAATCTTGTATTACCGGATAGACACAAGGAGATGGTTCAAGCCATGGTTGAAACGCACACCAAGGGCTCGAAGTTGGCGGGGAAGGACCCAAGGATCAACCTTCAGATGGATCTTGTTCCGGGAAAGGGTGAGTGTGACTATCCCTCAGCCATGATTCTGTACAAGTGCTTACGAGCGTAGGCCGGGGATGCATCATCCTTCTTCACGGAGTGCCAGGCGTGGGGAAGACGTCGACTGCCGGTAAGAGTTGCAGAACCAAGACTGCATGCTGTTTACTAATGCCAGTACAAGAATGCGTTGCTGCGTATACTCAGAGGCCCTTGTACCCAATTACTTGCGGTGAGAAACGGCCTGGCTTGCCTGTACTCTGATTCGCTAACATTCTCAGGTGATATTGGGTACCTCCCAGAAGACGTGGAGAAGAACATGGAAGAGCACTTCAAGTTGGCTCACAAGTGGGGGTGCGTATTATTGCTCGACGAAGCTGACGTCTTCCTTGCAAAGCGTGATGTAAGAAGCACGCTGAACCAAGTATGTCTTAGCTTTGACTAACAACGGGCAGAAAACTGATGTCAGGCGGAACGGGCTTGTATCTGGTATGCAACATAACCATCTCCCTGGGCTTCAATGGCAATGACGAGACCAAACTAACGTCTTGCTACATAGTCTTCCTTAGGATCCTCGAGTACTATTCAGGCATCCTCTTCCTAACCACAAACCGCATCGGCGCTTTCGACGACGCCTTCCGGTCCCGCCTTCACCTCACGCTCTTCTACCCCAAGCTCACCGGGGCCCAGACGCGCAAGATCTGGGAGAACAACTTCGACCGCATGGACTCGATCAACAAGGAGCGCGAGGACCAGAAGCTGAAGCCCATCCGGTTCGACGAGGAGAAGATCCTCAGGTGGGTCGACCTCAACTGGAAGACACTGCGGTGGAACGGCCGGCAGATCCGCAACGCCTTCCAGACGTCGGTGGCGCTGGCCCAGTTCAGGTCCAAGTCTGCCGAGAAGAAGGGCAGGGAGACCAAGGGGCCGAAGCTGGACGTGAGCCACTTCAAGATGATTGCCGAGGCGTCGATGCAGTTTAGCGAGTACTTGTACCAGACGTACGGCAAGGACGAGGACAACTTGGCTGCGAGGGACCAGATGAGGCCGCGGACGTTTAATCCCAAGGCGAAGATTAGGGATCTGAAGGAGTCCAAGTGGGCTGCGTCGTCGGAGTCGAGTTCGGAGGGTGAGGGGGACGAGGATTCTGAATCGGGGGAGGAGTCCTCGGAGGAGTCGAGCAGCGAGGAGGAGGAGGAGGAGAAGCCGTCGAGGAAGGGTCAATCTTCCAAGAAGAAGAAGCAGGCAGAGGAAGCGGAGAAGGAGGCGGCGAGGAAGAGGAGGAAGAAGAGCAAACGACACGTTGACGACTAGTTTGTCAGATGTAGCTGGTCATATTCATGATAAACCGACTCGCACCTTGAGGCGATTGCGCGCTGCTACGGTCAGCTCCTATTGCGAACGTTATCATGATTGAGCTTGGAGGAGCTACATGTTGCCGGGTGAGTGTAGGGTAGGATTCATTGAGACCAAAGACACAATTGCGCCCAAGTGGGAAACAATACTTTTAAAAGGACTGCCAACACCTAACACCATATTTACATATTTTTTGTACCCATTACCATGACCGCATGCAAACCCTTAACCCTAGGCCAACCCCAACGTCTAGTCAGTCGCCTCCAAGTGATCCGCCTTGTCCTTGGCGGCCATGAACTCCTGGGGCATGGCGATGGGCCTGTTCTTGGCAAACTTGACCGTGGACCACACGGACGGCGAGTCCTTGAACAGCAGCTCAATCTCCTCCAAGTTGCGGCCCATGGTCTCGGGGAAGAGGAAGTAGACGGAGACGGGGATCAGGGCGGCAACGACGCCAAAGACGATGTAGTACTGCCAGCCGATGGTGTTGATGGCGACGGGGGTTACCATGACGACGATGAAGTTCCTGGAGAGTTAGTTACTGGATCGGGGATTCGAAGTGCATAGACGTACCAGAGCCAATGGTTGGCAGTAGAAATGGACGACATGGCCATTCGCAGGCGGATAGGCGCCACTTCGGCGCAGTACAAGAAGTTGGCGCCGAGGAAACCAATGGGCACGAAGGTGTTGTAGAGGTACAGGAAGCATCCGGCGGCAATCATGGCGGGCTTGTTGTCGCTGCCAAATGATGTGGTGATGGCGAGGACAATCATGCACACGGACATGCCCACGCCGCTGAGCATGAAGACGGCTCGACGGCCGAAGCGGTCAATGGTGAAGAAGGCCACGAAGGACGAGAGGAACTTCCAGGTGAGGGCGCCTCCTGACAAGATGCGGGACATTTCGCTGCTCATGCCGAGGTTGTTTTGGAAGAGGATGGTGGCATAGACGGAGACCTGGTTTGTTAGCATCAAATCTATACTGCAAGGTGAGACGGATGACTCACGAGGTTGGAACCGCTCATCTGCTGGAAGAATTGAAGCAGAATGCAGAGACCGAATCGATAGAGCAGCTTCTCTTCTCCCATGGTGAGCATGTCGCCAAGGGTAGCTCCGCCAGCGCTCGTCTCCTCGAGGGAGTGTTCGATGCCCGCAAGCTCGGCCTGCACCTGGAGAGAATCCTCAGGTAGGCCCCTGAGCGCCGAAATGACATAACGCGCCTGATCGGAGCGGTTCTTGAGGACCAGCCATCGCGGGCTCTCGGGCAGGGTGTAAACAGAAGCGATGACGACGATGGAAAACGCAATGGCAATGGCAATAGGAGGTCGCCACGTAACCGGTCCGTGATGGAACTCGAAAAAGGCCAGGTCCAGCCACGACTCGAGCGTGTAGCCAAGACACATGAACAAGCCCGTCAAGACGACATGTCGACCGCGGTTCTTGGCATCAGACGTCTCGCTCAGCCAGACGGGCACAATGGAACTCAATTGACCGACGCCGAGACCGATAATCACTCTTCCCACGATGAACTGCGCGAGGCCAAACGAAGAAGCCTCGAGGATTTCTCCCACGAGAGAGCAAATTGCCGCGTAGAAGATGACCTTGCGACGACCGAACCGATCACCCGTGTATGAGCACGACAGGGCGCCGATCAGGGCGCCGACGACAAAGGTGGCGACGACGAAGCCCTGCAGGGTCGACTTCCTGCTCTTCTCGGAGCCTGAGGTGTTGACGGTGTCGATTTCGGGGAACGTGGCGACCCAGTCCTCTTCGGTCAGGAGGCCGCCGATGCCGGCTTGGTTGTAGCCGAAGACGACGAAGGCGGGCGCGACGATGAGGGCTAGTTGGAGGATGCTGAGGGCCTTGCCGCTGGCTCGGAGGAAGGTTGCTGGGGGGGTTGGACTTGAAGACATAGTTGCGGGTGTAACTGCGAGTCTAGGAGGACGGTCTAAGGGTCGAGTCGACTGGAGGCAACTCCTCGAGGACCTCAAGCTCATATACTCCAGCCATCAAAGCTCACCTCCAGTCCGGGGCACTCACAGACCGTCATGCGGAGCCCCATGGGCCACGAGAACACTAAGAGTCACTGCCCTCATGACGACCCGGGGATATCTCGCACGCCCAATAGCAATCCGTGCATTCAGAAACATCGCAGAGGGCAAATCTTCGGTCATGCTCGTTTGGCCGGCCGTCTTCGAAAACGCGCTTCGGTGGATATGCCCCGAGGGAACACGGCAACTCGGCACCGGTGATTTCTCGGGGCTTCTTCTGGGTTGTGGGCTTATGTCGACGGTAGAGGGACGTCCGTGTCCGTGGATTTCGTGGGTTCGTGGGTTTCTTCGTGGGGATCAAGGTTGGGCTTGGAGGGATCTGCCGCGTAGTGTTTGAAGCTGGGAGCACCGGAGAAGAAATGGAGAAGTTTGGTGGAAAATAGCGCAAGAAAACGGACAAGTTGAAATGATGTTGAACGAGTCAGGAGAGGCACCGTCTCCAAGACACAGGAATTGAGTTTCCAGAATTATGCGACTCAAGCCCATACTTGGAGTCATTCTTCTTTCCTCTGACGACTCTCGTATGTTTACATGGACATGTTTCCCCGAACCCCCTCGTAACGAGTCGCAAACCACAGGAAGATTCCTTATCCAAGGCCCGACTCATGAACGATATGGGTTATGGCGTTGTTGGGCGGAGAAATCAACCGCGGTGACGTCGTATCGGCAGTGGGAATAAGCGGTGCATTGTCTAGTGCGGCTCTTGAGAGCTGACAAAAGCCGCATCTGCAGGACCCGTCACTTAATGAACAGGGCTAATTATCCGGTCGTTTCCAAGCATTCTTGGCACAAACGTCCCGGCTTGGCGTGCGTCGCTTCAGCCCTCCGTCGTGTGAAACTGCCGGAATGGCGAGACCATGACGGGATATTTTCCCAGGCAGCCATATAACGACAGCCGTACGAGGGAGTTCCGCCTTTTGATATTTTAGCAGGTTATAGCAACGTTTCATGCCGACGGCGGACAATCCCTTCTGCCCACTTATCTGGCGAGGCGGATGATGATAGGGGTTTTTTTTCAGTGAGCCATGTGCACGTTGACCCGCTCCGATATTACCTTTGACGGAGAAAGGATGGAGGAAGGAGGCGGGTTTATGGTTGTATTAAATTTGGATCCTGGAGGGAAGTGGATGAGGGTTGTTTCCGCGGAGGTGGTGGCTTTGAGAGCCAGAGTCGACTGAATAGCCGCGCGTATCATGTCTTCGATTTCTAATGCCGAAGTCAAGAATTATTGAGGTCCAAGGTTGACAAAACACGGCTCCGAAACTGACGAGGGTGTCTCAGTCCCGTGTATATGCCAGCCCTTCTGGAAGCAAGCTCCTCCAAAACAAGCGGATAACAATCACTTGGCAAATCCTGCCCGCGCTCCGTGCCTTTAAATCCAGGAAAATCTCGGCCACTGATAAGATATCATATCGCAAGAAAACTGAGGGATATTCCTCCTTGGGTTCTCATGTACCGAACGATTTCATAGCATCCTCCCCGCAACTCCTGGTACAGATCACAGACCACACCAAACCCGGGCCATTCCCTTCAATCATCAACACGCACCCTCATGCCGAAAAATGTATCAGAAAATATGAAGAAACCCCTCTTTGCTTTCTTATGGAAGCAATACTTCACTTTGACCCAATGCGCCTTGTCATGGTTCTGGGCTCTAATAGTTCCATGAGGCGCTTCGTCAAAGGAATCATTCCACGGTTACCACTCCCAAGGGGCCTATTGTCTGTGAATCTCGTCCCCGGCGGTATCCTCCTAGTTGAAGCTTCCTCTCAACGTAGGTATGATGGACTATATACGGCTTTACTATGGAGATGGTGATATCGAGCTGGAGGAATATCCAGTCTCCATTCTCGTCGACTCGCTTCCAGTAGGGAGAGGAGCAAAAATGCGGAATAAAATCAGAATACAGTCCAAATAGCGTAAGTTAACTGGTAAAGGGATGCTCTGCCATGTGCGAGGTGAGGAGGCCAAGTTTTGCGCATTGAGCTAATGGGCGGGTTGCGCCGTGCTACAACTCCGTCATCCTCAAGAGCTCCCAGACAGTCGCACCTCAATATCAAGTGGACGTCCGCCAAGAGGCAAAAAGAAAAAATCGAGAATAGCAAAAAGGCAAAATCGTCAAAATCGCGAAACCGGTGAATAAAGTACAAAGATAAGGCCCTAATAATAAGAAGATGGCCTGTTTAGGTCTCTCGCATTGTTTCAGCAGCTCTCAGAGGATATCATGCAGCAGCTCGCGCGACAATCGTTTTTGAACACGCCTTTTTTTTCGTTTTTGCCCCCTTGACGGACCTTACTTAAGGTCAAGTACGACCCTATCTGGACGCTCAAGCCTCAGCGAGGACCCGAAGGACCAGAAGAAGAGCCAACGTTGAGGCGTCCATGTTCCCCAAAAGAAAACCACGCTTGATCTTTGGCAGAATAATTGCGTACAGCTTCGGCCTCCTCTTGGCGATGGCAAGGATCCTGAAAAAGACGTCCCCCACGGAAGTCGTACGACCTATTGACCTAGGAAGGGCTCACGGGGAAGACGCAGAGATACTCGTACATCATCTTGTAGACCGAAAGCGCACATGTGACCGGATTCATGAATGTCCTTTCTCCCTTTCACAATGCGGACGCCAAAGGCTTTGGGCGCACAGCCGAGTGTCGCAAGGCTTGCTTTGAGGATCTGATATCGGCAAGATACTCGTTCACGGACCTCTTTAGAATAGTGTCTACTTTGATTCTTAGAGAAATTGGTTCTTCTTGGCACAAGTGACGGGGTCGTTCGCCATGTTGAACAAGGTCCAAATGGGGTATCGTATTTTGCTCAATATTAGGACAGGGCTTGTGGATGGCTGGGACAAACACTTACTACACCAAGTATAGCGTCCGGCACATCAATTTCTCCATTGGCCCAATGCGCGCCGGATTGCACAAAGATACGTCCCAAACTCGAGGGAACATACGGTACCAACGAAGGGAGGTTGGACAGGATCAAGTGTCACGAACTGCCTAATTTAATGCAATACTCGTTCAGAAAAAGATTATCTGTTGTCTCAATTCAGACCTTAAAGACGCCTAAATGGAATAGTGTGGTCGGAACACTTAAATCTCCACGCATGAATCTGAGCGACCCAAACATGTCGTCCCGCGTGTCCGTCACTTGGCAATACGCCGTCTACCCCAATAGCTGGAGAACCCAGTTCGGCTCGAGGCTTCGGGTGCGAGGCTGTTGCATCCACACTGCCCGAGTAACGGACCAGTCAAGGCTGTTTACTGGTTAAACCCTCGCATGAGTTGCCTGCCACGTTCCGCGTACGAGTATCGTCATCATGAGTGTCTAGACTGCTTATTAAATGGCCCAAGCACGTTATAAATACCGTAGATGCAGTATTTATCTGATATTTAGACCCATTTCCGCCTTTTTTCGTTAAAAGTAGCTGGCTCGTATGTACTCAGTTGGGATCAAATGCCAGCAATTGGTCGCCTCGGAGGCTATCGGCTGAGCCGCTTGATATTCCTCCCCTAGGTGAGCAAAACCCCAAGACATAATTAACAAATAGAGCTCATCATGACCACCTAATTGTCGCGTTCAACAAGGTCTTGATTCCTTGTTGAGAAAAATAATGCCCGCCCATAAAGTGCAGAGTCTCTTCGTTGGAGTGATATAAGAGCACCCACGGGCAATTCCCAATCTCCTCAAGAATATTCCAGTGGTCATCTCACAAATACGCATTCTGTATTATTGATCTCGCCCCCCAGCAATGTCAGGTGGCCTGATACACCTTGAAGTCGAAACCTCGTGGGTTTCGAGCTTGGCGTGCAAGGGGCTGTCTTGGCTGACTGGGGAGAGGTGTAGCAGTCGAAACTGATCGACGCCAAGCCGTTTCTCGTAGATGGGATTATCGAAACGCGCCCGGGGACGTTTGCTTTGCCTGCTGTTTTCGTTTTCTTTCAAGTTTGGGGTCGTATTTGACGGCTGCAGGGGAGTGCAGCTTCAGGTCATTTGTTCCTCTTCTGGGACCAGTTTCTGCACATGTAGGCAGTAGCTACCCACGGCTCTTTGACAACGCTCCAGAAATGATGCTTTAAATAGAATGTCGGGTATTTTTTTCTGCAGCGCGTAGCTCCGTTTGTAAGTAGAAGAGAGAGCACGGATAAGCTCAGCTGGAATGCCACGCAACGAACGATCCAGCGTCGGAACAAGCTGCCAGCGAGATCATGAAGCAAACCACCAAGACTCAAAATTTAGATGACAACCGCAATAGCTAAGAATTCACAACCCAAGGCAAATCAGAACATGGCAGAAATGTTTGATTATCCCGCGTCTTTATACCACCTCAAAGCATCATCACCAGAAGAAAAATATACTACAAACCCCCACGCACTGGACATCACCGACACCAGCCCGCAAGGACAAATTACTCCCTCATCCTCTCGTCCTCACGACGGACACCCCGAAGAAGGATAGTTGCAGCTCCCGCCGCTGCTCCCCCCAGTAATGCTCACATCCGTGTACGTGAAATCCGAGCACGACCCATCACCACAAAGAACGTAGTAATTATACGCGCTCCCCGTAGCCGTCCCCGTAACTCCATCAAACGTAATCCCGCTGACGCTCACGCCATTCGTCGGCTCGCCCGTGGGACCGCCGTTGAGGTAATCCTGCTGCACATCCAGCCCGTACTTTGTGATCCCCGACATGGTCACGTTTCTATACGTAACGTTCGCGACCGTCCCCGTAGTCCCGCTGTTGGTCTTGATGCGCACGCCGTTCTGGCTATCGACCACCTGCGCGTTGGCAAAGGTCACCCCGTCGACGGTGTTGTTGCTCTTCCCGCCGATAGACCCGATGCTCAGCCCGTGGCCGCCGTAGCAGTAGATCCCGTCGATGACAATGTTCGAGCCCGAGGTTACCGCCACGCAGTCGTCTTGGTTGTGCACCCAGATGTTGCTCAGGGTGACCGTGTCCGAGGACGAGATGTCGAAGCCGTCGGTGTTGTGGGCGGCCGGGTCGCCGTCGCTTTCGCTGTTGGCCGCGTCGCCGTCCGAGTTGTCGAGGGTGATGTCGCTCATTTCCAGGTTGTAGTTGCCGTTGACGTAGAAGCAGTGCGTGGGCCAGTTTTGGATGTTGAGGCCCGTGATTTTGGAGTCGTACGTTTTCTTGATGACGAAGAAGTGGTCGGGCCTAAAGAATTAGTCAAGGAACAAGTATTCTGCATCTCGAGGACTTACTTGGAACTTCCGCCGTTGGACCCCTGGCCATCCCAGTACGTAGCTCCGTTGCCGTCAATGACATGGCCGTCAGTCCCCTGGATGGTAATGCTGTGTCCAGAAACAACAATAGGATCAAAGTCCTCATCGGCCGTCGTGCCAAACGACGTGGTCCCTTCAAAAGTGACGACGGCACCCGTCTGGAGGCTCTGGAGGTCCAGCGTCGACGAGGCCGGCACGGACACGCCCGAGAGGACAATGTTTGCGCAGCTGGCCACGGCCGAAGAGATTTGAGCGTACTCGGTCACGGTGCAGGCGTTTGCACCGACGACGACGCTAGATCCGGAACCGGAGCCGGAGGCCGTGGTGGCGGCGACGGCGGCCGAGGTGGCTGCCGGAGTGGACTCGGAGTCGGGGGTGGACTCGGTAGACTCGGGGGTAGACTCAGAAGTATACTCCGGGGTAGACGCAGGAGTAGTCTCGGATCCGACCACGGGAGTAGTCTCAGGCTCCGAAGCAGGGGTAGACTCACCCCCAGCGGGCCTAGTATAAGTCACGAGAGTCGACAACGGCGTCCCCGAAACCTGCTCGCTCGAAGCAACCGCAGTCGGAGTACCAGCTCCGACTCCGCCCGTCACGTAGCACGAGCACGCGCTCGAGAGGTGCTTCACAGAACCATCACAAGCATCGAGCAGATCCGCAGGCACGGCATCAGTAGCAGTGACGACGGCGGCGGTAAACGTGGCGCAGAAGCTGGCGGCTTCGGAAACAGAAGCAACAAAGGCTCCGGCGCACGCGTGGGTGCTGGGGTTGGAGCACGAGAGGACAGACGGCACAGCCGCGAAGAGGTAGCACGACTTCATATTGAAGTCTAAGGAGAGAAGAAGAAAGAATGAATGGACGAATGAAGATGAACAAGAATAAACGAAAGACAACAACAACAAACAAATCTCCAAAGAACGACTGCTGAAGCTCAGAAACACTGAATACACAGCCCAGTATAGGCATCACTTATATCAACTCCAACCCGGAACTCGGCACCGCGTCCCCACAAGGACAACAAGGATACCGGCTCGAGCGGGCTGCTTCACCATGAGATAACGCCTCCGGAATACGCGTTTTGAGCCCCTGGGTAATGATCCTCCAGTCTTTTTGCGTTTCGAAATGGGGGTTTGGCCTGCAGTAGCGCGGGATTTCCCAACGGTGTTTTGAGAAGCCACGAATGGGAGGGCTGACATCCGGCCGAGGAGGGGGGATCGAGGAGGATTTGTCCGTTTATTTGGGTTGCATGCAGATGCAGATGAAGATGCTAATAACCAAGCTTCAAGGTTGGGTTATTAATCTTTATTAGTGTAGTATTGGCAGGTGCTTAATACGTAGTCTTGAGTTGGAAAGTTGGGTGGCTACTGATGCAACCCCCAGCTTTCATGATAGAAGTCAGAGATGAATAGACGTCGAATACAACGCTACGAGTGCAACTCCAAGCTAACAAAACACCCTCCAGTCCCTACAGTCTACTCCATCTCCTCCATCTTCACCCCCATCCCCTCACAAACCTCCCTCACCCTCCCCTCATCAACCCCCCTCGCCTCCTCGGGCACCACAAACCCCTCGTACGACTCCCCCGCCGTCTGCACAATCTCCTCGACGCCCCTTCCGTTGGCAAAGGAAATGAAGCGCACGTATCGACTCCCAAACTCCATCGCCCACGCCCGACCCGCCGCCAACACCACCGTCTGGCCTTCCCTGACTTGGCTCCAGCCTCCTTCTTCTCCTCCTCCTTGTCCTCCTTCTATTTGTCCTTCTTCTCCCCTCGTCTTGATCCTCAAAAGCCCCTCCATCACACAAAAGCAGTGATCCGCAGTCGGAAAAGTCATCCACTTCCCCAACGAACACCTCCCGTACACGTTCGACGACTCGATGCTCGAAATGGAAAACTTGCCACCGCACTGCGCAGCCGTGATGAACGGCCTAGACATGACTCCCCCCAACACCCACCTCGGCCCCGTGTTTGCTCTCAAAAAATATGGTTCCAACGGCCCAGGCAGAGTACTCTCCGTGTCCAGCCATTCGCTCGCCTCGGGCGGCGCGTAGTCCCGCGCAAAGTGCACGTCGAAGCGGTCCTTTGCCGCCATGACTTTGGGAATCAGGAGGGCTTTCAGGTCTCGGTCGTCCGTTTCGGGGACGAGCACGCCGCCGTAGGTTTCGCCGACGTAGCGGAAAAAGTCGATCCAGTCGCCGGGGGCGATGAGGCCGAGGGTTTCGGTGTGAGGGCCTAGGAGTTCCGGGTTGTGAATGACTTTCTACTTTCGTTAGACCTCCACTAGATTCACACATGTGAAAGAAAGACTCACAGGCGGAACGTAGGCAAAGTCCCCCGGCCCCATGATCCGACACTTCTCCCCGTTCCACAGCTTCAAGTGTCCCTTTGTCACGAGGAACACATCGTGTGCCTCCTCGTGCCAGTGGAATCCGGGAGCGTCGGAGAGCACGGCGCCGCTCTGGAAGACGGCGATGCCGCCGTTTGTTTGCTTGGACGAGGCGAGGATGCGAAAGGCGCCTTTGCTTCCCGGGATGGTGATGCGTTCGCCTTCGAGCTGGTCGATGATGTAGTTTGTGCGGGATGAGGGCGGGGTTGTGTGGATGGGGATGACCATTGTGGACTTGTGAAGAGGTGAGTTTGTGTTGTTGAGTCACGAGTGGTTGGATGGAAGTTGAGTTGCTGCTATGATGGATGCACTGCTTCCAGCACACTCAGAGACAGTGACTGATACATATAAGCATCAGATGTCTCCTCCGATGCTCTCCAGATTCCAACGGTCGGAATGTGGGGTTGACATCGTCCATTGCCATGAGCGGGAGTTCCGGACGTGGAGAGTTGCTTTCGGAATTCCCGCCCCACGGCCATGATATGTCGACTTTAATGACCTGTGTACATCTCTGTCTATGTGAACATTTGTGTTCATTTTTACATCTATGTCTATATGCACGCTTGTCATCATTTGTAAATCTGTGTCTATATGCACATTTGTCTTCATTTCTGTATCCATTTCTCCCCCCATAGTTGACATCTGTTTCCTCGCCCATCTATCTCGAGCCTTACCACACAAACCGCTATCCCATCACCACCATGACAAACCTCAACCCCCTCAGAGCAATCTACAAACTCCTCGACGAGCAAGAAATCGACGCAGACATCTACCTCCCTCAACCTCCTCTCCCTACTCCCCAAAAACACCCAGTCCGTAAGTCCTCACACCTTCATCCCCCCCCC
>JAMQMW010000372.1:0-20349 GCA_024115155.1 Thelonectria blattea
CGTCCACAGGGATCGCAATCACGATAGACCTTTCACAAGCTTGGCCAAGACTGACTCACTTCTCGCGCGAATGCCATTCGATCAGATTCTGTGTTGCAGGTCCGCATGCGTAGCAACGTGCAGGTTGTTCACCCGATATACTTTCCATACTTTATAAATCCTCCATCCGCCCTCAATCTCTCGATGTCATCTTCCCTGAGAGAAAAGCCCAAGCTTATCTCCCCATCGGGCGATCTGGGCATCAAATACATCAAGCCCTCGCATGGAGTAAACATCGGTCGCCGGACACACTCCGGCTTCCCCAGCCCAAGACCAAAGTCCATATCCCAACAGCCGACCTTGGCCCATGAACTGAGCATGATGTCCGTACTGGGATCTGACAAGGCCGTGAAGGAGAATCCTGATTTGTCGACGAGGCGGTTCATGGCTGTCGCAAGCCCCTGTACGCGGAAGCGCACTTTTTCGGTGTCCAGCTCAGATCGCAATTTCGATGCGATTATACCCAGCGGCAAAGCGATCAGTTCTTGTGGTGTCTCGTTGTTGTAGGTCATGGTCTGGAGGAGACCTGGATAGCCGTTTGGAGCGCCAACAAAAGATCGTGCATCAACCGCGCGCGAAAGCTTGATACTCTGGGTTTGTTGCAGTCGAGGGAGACGCGCCCTGGTGATTGCTTGCCAGATAAGTGCGGTCAGAGCATCATCCGTCGAAATGAAAGAGACTGATCCATCGCGTGATTCGTCTGCTTCCGCCTTGAGCTCGGCGAGCGATATCGGATCAAAAGAAAAGTATACCCATTGCACCTTTGGTTGAGTTGATGAAGGCTCTTCCAAAGTAGACGGCTGGGGAGGCTGCTGGGGAACGATTTGTTCAACGAGTTCATCGCCTGGTTCGTAGGAGTCATCCAGGAGAGGGACAACCGTATCTCGTGCGAGGTTTTGGGTCGCCACTTCCTCATCATTGAAAGGTTCATTCTTGCAAGCTTTTGAAAGAAGTCTCATAACCTCGCCTTGGCCGGTCATGTCCATGGTGGCGTGTTGGCCGTTGACGGTGAATACAAGACCCCCTTCGATCCAATTGACTTGCAGCAGAAGGACCGGCTCCGGCCCGGCTGGATCAAAGCCTGGACCCCCCGGGAGGGTTCTCCTGGGAGCAACGACATCTTCGTCAAACATGCTCATTGGGAACTGCGCTCTGCGAAGGTCTTCCATGGTTGGTGCGTACGGATCATGTCGGAGGTCGTTGACGGCGAGTCGGGGCGTGCTGCCGAGGCCCTTGATCTTGAAAATGCCAGAACTACCTTGGGGTCCGGGCTCTTTGACGACTTGGCCGGCAACCCAAGGAAATGCCTCGGACAAGCGCTCGAGGCCTTCCCGCAAGGTGGTGATGGCGGCATTATGAGCTGAGGGATCGGGGACAGGGAAGCACAGACTGATTTGGGTGTAAATCCTTAGCAGGGGTTGTTGGCCAAGGATGTCCAGGTTTACGTCCAATGTGGCACAACCGCCGGTGGTATCCGTTGTCGCAGTGATTTCATCCATCGTGGAGGGAGGGATGGGACGAATCCGTCTCCAAAGTGATATTGTTTGTTCGCCAACAGCTTCAGGTTAGTATTTAAAACGGTTATGTTTCGTCCTCATCATAATGAGTCGACCTGAAGATCGCCGGATTGAGTTTAGCCTAAATTGGGAATAAGTCATCCCTCTTAGTGACTAGGTTGGAAGCTGCAGGCGACCTGGGCCAAGACACGACTGCATTCGGTGCGAGGATCATATCATGACCCCCACGCAACCTACGACTCGTGCCCGGTAAAGGACTTCAGCTCTCAGGGCCCTCCACGGGCGCAGCCGCTCTATCAGATGCTGTAACAAGGAGTGCTACACAGAGCGATAGTTGTCTTTAAAATGTCAAAATTAGAACAAGTCAAGGCCGAAAGGATACATGGAAGTCCGCGGTCGAAACGAGAATTATTTATTCTCCGGGCCAGATTAAGGTCAGACTTGCCGTTTCCCTCGACCATTTATCAAATATTGTCTAAGTTAGGCTTATGCTCTTTGCATGGCTCAATTTGGTGCTCTTAACGAGACAATATCATGGTAGGACACGTGAAAGTGCGGTGAACCTAATGCCGTTTCATCTTCAAGCACAAAAGAGGGTTTGCGAATAGGTACTGAGAGACTGACGTTGGTGTCAGGCTCTCCTAGTATTATAATTCCTTAGCTCCTCGTTTCAAAGAGTCGTCACTGTGGTGCTCCATTTTTGCGGATGGGATGCTGCGAGGACCGGAGTCGAATGCGCATGTACTCCCACAAGAGGCGCGAAGAAAGGGAACGCGTGTCGAGCAATTGCGACATCCACTGCTTCGCCCAGAGAATTAATTTGTTTTCGCTCTTCAAATGAATGGTCTGCCGTCGTTTTTGGGTCCATGTCGATGCCCTCTTTTCGAAACGCAAGCTCCGTCATCTGTTCGGCCGTTGGCGCGCACCATAGGTGGCCGGAGCAAAGGCAACTTAGCATTTTAAACCAAGGCATTTATTTCTCGACCGATATACTTCGTTGTGTGATATTTGACCAGTATGAACACCATCTTTTTGAAACTCTTCACCTGCACCTAGTCTTGTCAGGCCGAGTCGAGGCAATCATCTTTCAAGTTTCAAAGCCCTTAGTTTCGGATACCTCAAGGGTTCAAATTTGTCGGTGGGCCAAATCATTGCCAAGAGTGGTTACAAAACTCTCGGGGGTTTCTGTTCAATTTCGAGGTTCCAGGTTGCAACTGGAACTTTCAGAAACCCCCCGTGTGAGGGGAGTTTGATGCGTCACGGAGCACCCTCCTTCAAACTGCCAAGGCGACAACAGGCTCAAATTCCAACATGTGAAAGTCCAGAAACCTCGGTTGGAAAATTGCCGAGTGTCTCGATAGTTTGACAGGAAGCCCATTGCCGATGATTGAATGAATTAACATTAATTTATATTCATCTCTGCGCCTTCCCCGCCTGACAGCACTGGTCGTCTGTGGGCATAATCTATTTTGACATTTACGTTGACTTCTCATTTAACCGTTGCCCAAACGTATTTTCCTCTTTAAAGCGCCTGGCTGCTAAGGAATGATATCGCATATTGCTGTCAGCACTCCTTCGGTAACGTCTACCGGGGGAATCCTCTGATTTCCATGCACTGTCC
The DNA here is from genome assembly GCA_024115155.1 of Thelonectria blattea. NCBI lineage: Eukaryota > Fungi > Ascomycota > Sordariomycetes > Hypocreales > Nectriaceae > Thelonectria > Thelonectria blattea. The sequence continues at coordinate 3,178 of JAMQMW010000372.1, forward strand.
ATTCCACCTCTGGTGACGTGAACCGTGATAAGTGGCATGTCCCATGAACTTAAACCTCCTGGCTAGCAGAAAGTCTGAGACGGCACTCAACTGTCTCGGGCATTTAGGCAAAAGCGCCCACGATGGACATCCCAAGAGCTGTCCAAGTTAGCTTTTGAAGGCAACATGACTGACAACTGGGGTTGCATACCTCCAACAAAGACCCAAAGCAAGGCTGCAATCTTGTCTTTTTTCGTCATCAACATTGTAGCTTCTTCTGAAAGGAAGTCCTCGACCAATAAATTAACCAAGGCAGCGTAGATCAATAACCCCGAGGAGCTAAGAAAGTCAGTCGTGAGACAGCAACCGGTGATTGGGGCCAAACACTGACATTGCATTAAAAACACCAATCATGATCAATCCATACTCGCTCGCAGGGTCGAAAGAGTTCCGGCTAAGGATACCAATTGCTTGACCAATGGGCGCCGTGGTTCCGAAAGCGAACACCAGCAGCCAAGGTCGAAGGCTGCCGCGGGGATAGGGTACGGCAGCAATGCGCGATCCCAGACCAAGGCCTTCAAACATCTGATGGAACAGGATGGCGGTGAGAAGAACGACGAGGCCATCCGTGGTCATTGCAATGGTCATGCCGACAAAAATGGAGTGAAACAAGATGCCGCCTTCGAGAAGCGTGATGTTGGCCGACATTTTCCTGTAGGTCTGTGGATCAACCATCTGGCCCTCCTCGTCAAAATGTGCTGGGGTTACTTCCGTTGCCGTTTTCTCGTCGTAATCTGGCAGCGAAATGCTCCGGGTTTCCTGTATCATGTCGATCATCTCTGTCCGCTGACGAATGTACTGCTCATAAAATACGATGAACCATGCAGGCATCGTCGAGTGGTCGTCATCATCATCGCTGGGAACGAAGACATTCTCGTTCTCTCTCTTCTCATGCACTTTTTGAGCCATGGACTTCTCGAAGGCGACTTCGTCAATACTCTCAAGCGCGCGAGCGTGTCTCGGGTCGTTACGGGATTGCTTCGCAACTGTATTCGATACGTGACCATGGGGAGGGTGTACCGTCGTGCCAGTCGGGCCGCCATGGGAATGGCCACCAGCCTTGGCGTTGATATACAGCTCAACAATGAAGAGAAGCAGCATTGATCCCATCATGATCACTCCGGGCATTGCGGGGTATTGGTCAGTGAACAAGTCCGGCAAGCACGGATCCATGAGACTTCCGAAGGCGGTTGGAAGCAGCTGACACAATTAGCTCTCATCTGAATTATTACTTTGCGGAAAGACTGACATGGACAAAGGCAGTCGCAATTAGAACGCCCGTGCCGAAATGCTTGCACGCGAAAAAGACCCTGGGGGGGATCTTAAGCCTAGGCATCTTCTTGGCGGCAACCGGAAATCCAGCTCCTGTGATAAAGTCGTCAGAACTGTGCTTTCTACTCATTCCAAGTTCCAGGGCTCATTCTTACCGAGACAGGAAGCTACCAGCACCATGACTAGGTTTCTTCTGATCAGTCCACATCCAAGCGCTCCGGAATTTGACACTCATACATAGTCCAGCGACGTGCAGGCCGAGATTATAGGCCTCAGGGACGCCCTCTCCGCTTCCACATTGTGGTTTTCCTGAATCTTGTGAATCCATGGTCGATGATGAACTGAATGCTGAGGGAGGTCGCTTGTCGGAGGTAGGGAACTGGACAGAGAGTGAGAAACTGGCAGCCGAAAGGCCAGATGAAATCGGATCTACCGACTATAATGGAGAGAAGCGGACTCAAATATACAAATACATCCGCAAGTGAAAGAATGTAAAGAGAATAAACAAGAGTGAAAGCAGTAAAAGGTGCAATGAGATCCAGCCCACTACGTCGCGTTGAAGATGAACAAACAATCAGCAAGAACCAGTTCAAAACCTGACTTATAACACATTTCTTGGCTTTTGGTTTACTATTCTCATGCGTAGACTTATTTCATGAGGTGTAACAACCCATGCGGCAGCATGAAACTTGTTGACATACGCAGTTGCGAGCCTATTTTTAACTAGACAGGGAAGTGGTGTTTTAACACGTACTTGAATTAATCATCGCCCCCGCAATGATGATACCCTGGCTTCTGGAAATATGAGATCGTGTATCACGATTGGTCTGGCATGTCAGGAATGGGCCGTGGATCTTCGTTGGTCTCGGCATTTCAAAATTCCCCGTGTCACGGAAATGAGATCGGGCCTGGACTTGAATCTACTCCGCGTCATAGCGAGCGGCGGCATGACCCTCGAGATGGCTTGGCAGGTCTCGGGCCGTAGTCGGAACTCAACTTTCCGATACTATGCTTCTGTGCGTGTCTCAACAGACAATAACACCGCGAGACGGATGGACGTGCGGTGCAGAGGACGATTCAATCCGGAGGGATTTTTGAAAAGTCACAAACAAGGTCACCAAAATCCCTTCGAGGTATTTAATTATTGGCCTTCCTATAACAGCTGTTATAAGCACTCATTTTCCCTCTTGCTGAGGGTCTTAAAAGTATTATTTTGTCCCCCTCGAGCGCCTCATCCGCGTCCGCCTTAAGGAAGGCCGGGCATAGAGATCCTCTGGAAGCAGTAAGAACACAGTAGACTGCCAAACCGTGCTTTCCAGTCATAAGGGCGCTAAACTTACTAACTATTGTAGAAAATAACTACGGCTTCCTTTGCTACATAAGGCTGCCCTGGAACTATCCTAGGACTTAACTGGGAATACACGCAAGACTCAATAACGACTTAGAGGTCCACCCAACAGAGAACCTTTAAAGGTAAACAACAGGACCCAAAGTAAAGGATAGGTTGGACTTAGGGCCTTCCGGGTTGCAAAGGCCGATGTATAACGACTGGCATACAGCTAAGTTAGACCCAACATAGAACTAAATAATCTGACATACCGGGTGTTCTTTAGCCATCAAGGCCTGTTCGGGTGTACTCTTCCGTAAAATTGAGTGGGCTAGCCAAGGCAGCTTAACACAAGCTCAAGGTACTTCATCTGTCGCACTCCAAACTCTGGAACATATTGTAGTATCTCTACCGAAATACTCACTAACTGCTCTGATAAGAGTCACGGTTACAAACTGCGACAGTGACTTCAGTACGTCTTAGTCTCGCTGGAAGGCAGCTAACCTATACCTCCGCATGGAGTCTCCATAGTCGTCGCCGCCGGGAACTAACTTATTATTAAGCTTATTTATACTTCGTGCTTCGCCCGATTTTAGCGCCCTGGCCAGGTACGGCGGCCTGTTCTGAGCAGTCATTTCAATAGGTATGTTTAAACCGTATCCGCCCTCCTGCTCATTGCGTATGAATCTTTTCGTTCTCGCTTTTCCATCGCCTCTCACCCACTTCGTTCACCTCAGCTCTGCGGCTCTGCCTTGCCCCACGCACAAGCCCACGCTCGTGAGTCGTGCCTGCCCCGTGGCTAGGCAATTTCCTAGCCGCCTCTGACGTGTGTCAGCATGGCTTCAGTAGCGCCAACAAGTACTCGTGTGTTTCGTTTGACCAAAGCTAGCGATTGGTTGCTCTACGACTCTGTCTAACCTTTGCAGTTCGCCAAGGCCGTCATTTCCCGACTTGCGGGGGTCGAGGGCTGGTATTTGCAAAAGTGGCTGCTCACTGCCTCACTTAGCATGACAGCAAACAACAGCAGCAGGAGTCTAGACAGGAGTCTAGACCACATTACGTGGTGAGTGATACTGCACATACGAATGCATCCATCATAGCTCGTAACCACCGCTCGGTGACCTCGGTTACAAGAATGGAGTCTGATCGGCATAACCTGGTCAGCTGGAGGTGATTGCCGGCGGAGAAACTTCTTTCTCCCTGTCTCAAGGACACCCACCGCCATTTGGGGTATTCTTGGCAGTCTGGGGGAGCTGAACTTCCCAACACCACGCTTGCATCTTGGCTGCAGAAGCTGAAAACTTCGGGGCCCCTTCAATATGGTTGGAGATGGAGCAGAGCCGCCTCGCCTTGTTCCACACAATCACGTGCGATACTTTCAAACCGCTGAGGTTGGGCAATGACCGAGCCTTGGAGAATTCTTGTTGGATCTTGCCTTTTCTCCTGGCATCCTCGACCCGACCAGCGACCGGCAGACGGCCGGCAGGCGACCAAGCAGACGACCAGCATCTCAACATTAACCCACGATGAGCGGCCCTCCGACCGACCGACAAGAGCACGCGTACTCGCTGCAAGCCGTTCCTCAACAGGCCTACCCCCAGCAAGCCTACCCGAATCAAGACTACCCGACCCAAGACTATCCAACCCAAGACTACCCGACTCAAGACCATCATCAACAAGCCTATCAGTCGCAAACCCTCCCACAACATGACTTCTCGCAGCAAGCCTACCAGCCTCAAACCTATTCGCAGCAGCCAGTGTCTCAGCGACCATTCTCGCAGCAATTGGTCTCGCCGCAGCCTTCCTCGACCGGAGTCTTCCCGCCACAGGCCATATCGCCTCAGGCAAGCCCGCTGTCATCGCCGCCGCTTGGTGCCCCCCGGCCGATCGAGTCGTTCTCGCAACAACATGCCCCATGGATTGACCCAGCGAGCCCTCACCTCCGAGCCTCGTCTGGCTTCGGACGCAAGAATGACAACCAGAGAAGCCTCATTGGCAATGATCTCGTCGATATTTCCAGTCCCAGGACCCCCGATGTTGGTGTCGCTCGTCGCTCTACCACGGCCGCCCTTCCTCCGTCGGGACCTTTGTGGCTGAGGATTCTCAAAAGCAGATGGTCCATGATTGCATGCCTCGTGATCGGGGTTGCTGGCGCCGTTGGTCATCATATCCTCTACACCCATCTCAACGGCCGTGAAGCCACACACCAGCAGTGGTGGCTCCGTCTTGGCCAACTCATCTCCTTTATCGCCAAGGCCAACTTCGTTGTCGCTGCCATGATGGCTCACCAACAGGTGGCTTGGCGAGCAGTTGGTCAGAAAGGTTTCTCCGTCGAAGCCGTCGACTCCCTCTTTGGGTCTGCCCATAACATTACGGAACTATTCAACAGAGAGGCGTGGGTCAAGTCCTGGTTTGTCATGTTTCTTGCCTTGTATATGTGGCTGAGCCCTTTTGTTGTCATCTTCACGTCGGCCACGCTCGATGTCGTCCCACGCGACAAGGTAGAAACATCTTTCTGCAACTCAGTTCGGACTCTCAACTTTAGTAACGAAGCGAAAAAAAGCTGGAAAACTGTGGTGAAGGCGAACAATGAGACCTTGAACGGTCTCTCGCTTTCTAGCTACAACTGGACCGCCAATGGCGGAAACGAAGCCAAAGGGGCCGATGACAATGACGACATCTTCGAGTACTACACCTCGCCTTCTTCTGTCCTTGAACGCATTGCCGGTGGCGTCTTTTCGAGTGGAAAATCAATTCAGAGAGACAACGTGTCCGTGGAAGTCTGCGGGCAGGGCTGGGACTGCTCAACCACAGTCCACTTCGTGGGGCCCGGCTACCAATGCAAGGAATTGGCCAACGGAGTTGGATCTGAGATGAAGCACTTTGGGGACGCCATAACCCCCTTCAACCTGAGCCATCTTGTTCCCGTTTCAAACTGGACCTATCTTGCGCAAAACGATCTTGGGGAGTATGCTCCGGAGCAGATGGACAATGTGACAACAGGTGGAATACCCTCGACGGAAGATGGGCCGCCATATCCCGCCCATCTTGGTGTGTTCAGAACCGAGCCGATGATCTGGATTGGCCACGCTACCGTGGACAACTATGACCGGAAACATGCCAATACCACCGACGCGGACGGTTGGAACGACGACTATACACCGATTATCTTCGCCTGCGATCACTGGGAGGTCAATTATACAGTCACATTCAACTATACGGCAGGCTTCCAGACGTATAATATCACCGACCGACATCCGAAACGAAAGATCATTGACACCACGTGGAGGAGTTGGACTAATGAGTCTACGGACGGAACCGCGGACGGAAACACTGCCGAGCCGGAAGATAACTACGTCAGCCCCCGCAAAGACTATGGGAGATACCGCCGAATTGCTGCGTATCATAGCCTCGGGATGAAGCTACGCGAGCGCCTTTCCGGGTGGGTTCAGGTTAATGATACGGTTCAAGCGGACGGTCCGATCCGAGCGACACGCCTTCTCGACCGACACGAGAGTCTCACTGTTCGAAACTTTCAGCAAGAAGTACGCCGCACTTACGAAGATCTGATTATATCTCTTCTCTCAGATCCTCAGCTCCTCGCTGTAGGGTGGGCAGCCGACCCATCCAAGCTCTCTGGCACAGGTGTTGGTGGTGAGGAGACGGCGTATGCCTGTGAGCGCCGACGAACAGCGGCATTCTTCGATTACGAATGGCCTGCCCTTGCTGCCGTGTATGCCGTATCGTTCATCATTGCCACAATCGGTGTGTACCACGGAATCTCTGCCATGTCGAGCGACGGGACCTACGCTCAGCGCGAGATGACATTCTCTACAATTGCAGGGGCGACGAAGAGAGTCAGCGTCGACGAGAACGAGAAGAGGGAGACCAAGATCAGGTGTTTCCCGGTGGATGAGCGCTCGGGGGATCGGCTTTATGAGTTCAGGGCTGAGTTGCAGGGCTGATAGCGCCTGGGCGTGGTGTTGGAGACGAGGCGACGCCGTAGATTGTACCTAGATTGCGAGACGGGTTCAAAAGGGCCTGATCTTTAGTTCTTAATCTCTTGCCATTTATCACATTATAGGTAGTCATTGCATGCTTAGACGCTGGTCCCCGTGTCATCTTACGTGTTTCTTCCTGTGGACGCGGGCATACTGTGTATGGGTAATGTTGGTGCCCGGTCTCGAGCCCAACAAACCTACATCCTGCTTCGGCTTCGCCACTAAACTCCGCCACCATAATGCCGTGACTGAGCCAAAAGTACTTCGGTAGTGGTGAGCATTTGCTTGAATTGGTAAATCGAGACGCAGGTGAGGAGGCTGATACATGTGTCCTACCGAAGGAGCCGCTGGAAGCGAGGGGTTGTACGCGCGTGTGTGTTTGATAGGTAGGTATTTGTATGACAGAGGTGGGGAAAGGTGTTGAAGAGGGGGGGGTTTGGATGAGAACCCAACTGTGATTATCTGCCCGGGGTGCAGACTTTAACCGCGCTGTCAGAGTGATCCTGTGGGTATACATGAGGGTCTAAGAATTTTGAAACGCGTCTACGAAAGAACTGATGGAAACATCGCGACATTGCAGTCGAGCGAGCGGTGCAATCACGTTCCCCTTCCACTCCCCAGCCAGATTATCTGCCAACATCCAAAATTCGAGTATCGTTGGAATTGGCAATGAAGCTCAACTAACCGGCCCTCGTCGGTGTTTTAGGTGCGTGGCTATGGCGCCCCCTTCCCCTCGAACGGCATTCTGCTTTCGTTGCAAGGCGCGGATTTGGCTGCGCCTCCTCGGCTAATCAGACGAGCACCTTCGGGGCCATTTCTTAACAATGTCTTCCTCCAATAAACTCTACTACACGCACTGAGTCATAGATGGTTCTTCACTGATGATCAAATCTGACAATTTGAATCCTCCTGGCCGCCGTCGGGGTCTGCGTGGCGGTGAGCTGCCTTTCATCGCCCATTCGTGCATGGAAGGATTTCGTGTCCCTCAACCCACAGAGATTTCACGTTTTCAGCCCTATTAGACATTGGATGAAATGAGGGAGGTCCGGGGCTGTGGGGTTGGGATTGTTTTGGGAGCGACCAACATGCAGGAATGGCAGTGTTCGTACGAATAAGAAATGTCATCTTGTGCTAAGAATAGTCAAGGGCTAGGGGTTGATGCACCCCTGGCGCTGTCTGCATTATGCACGCTGCTCCTTTGTTGGTGGAATCACTGATGTGGTCAGAGTCTGAATTTTGAGCAGAGGCATGCAGATAGCTTCTTAGGACAGCGGCTGGTAGAAATATGAGGCGGGCTTGTTGACTCTACGTGATCTGATGAACAGTTCTCGTCTTTATAACTACCCACACCTCGAACTCAAGAAAAACCTTACGTGATCCTCATTCTCCTCGTTTTGCCGCTTCAATTTCATGCTATGCCATTTGCATCGGACCCGAAACATCTATCGTATATTTTCCAATATGCACTCCCTTCTCTTGGGTACCCTCTTGGTGGCTCTGGCCTCTTCAACCTTTGCTGGCGTTGCTGGGTATCCTCAGTCACCCAGGCGCAAGATTGCCTCGACAGACCGAGGATACCTTGTTCAGAGAGACTCAGAACAAACGGAAGATTTCCAATATTCCAAGCATTCTGAGAACATCGTTGATATGCATGTTGTTGTTTTTATCTGAACCTTCAAACGGGAAAAGACTAACTCCTTGAGTTTTAGCGAGCTGGACGACACCGAATTCAAGCTTGACTGCATTGAATGTGAACTTACGGGAAGTATCACTGCCACCTACGACGAGGAACTTCCTGATATCTGGTCATCGAGCTTGAAGTTGTCTTTCACGGAGATCAAAGGTTCTTTCGACCTCGACGTGGTAGTAGGTACTGGCGACGAGCAAGTCATCCCATTGTGGAGTCTTGGGGGGGTCAGCCTAGGAGTGAGTCTGAGGCCCTGGGAATAAAGCCTCGATACCTACTAATGCTGTGTGCAGAGCTCTTCAACAACCCTTGGCGTTGGCCTTTATCTTGAATTGGTTGTTTCCCTTGGTGGTGAATTGGAGGCAATTGGCGGATTTAATTTTACCATTCCTGATGGATCTTGGATCACTGCGAGTTTGGAAGGTGACATTGTTGATGCAAGCTTGTCAGTTCAAGGACAATCATTCCCATACGTTCCTTGGCTTACCCTTTCCTAGCGACGGCTCGAACAGCAGCATGATTCCTTGGCAAGTGTCGAGCGGATCGACCACGCTCAAAGCATCTATCCGTCTGCGTACGGAGGTTGGTGTGAGTGCCGACACCCCGTTTCTTGATGTCTCAGCCGATTTGGCGTCTGGTGTCTACCTCAACATCATTGAAGTCATTGTCAAGCTCGAGAATGATGAAAATGACGAAACTTGCCCCCTTGAAGTGTCGGAGTCCTGGAATATCAACGCCGGTATCTACGCCGGGCTCGATGTTGGCGATAGCAGTATCACAGTTGGCGTTTCCCCGGAATGGACAACAACTTTCGTCGAGGGAACCATTGGGACGCAGTGCTTGGACCAAGTATCGGAAACGATTACTACCGCCACTACATCAGCCACCGGACTCCCCAGGACAATTCTTTCGTCTACATCTGAGGGCTACGCTACTCGCACTACATCCGGGTCTGAAGGTGATGACTGCGCCAGGGAGCAGTCTAGTACAACTCTTCAGACGTTGACAAACAAGAAGACAACCATGGCCGAGCCCGGCGTGCCAACAACCACCGTCCGCTCCACGAAACTATACACAGCTACTCGCTGTGTGGCTTCTGTTGCCAGCTGCGATACAAATGCAGCTGAGACGGTCATAGTCACTGAGATTGTCGATGTTTACACCACAATCTGCCCTGGTACGGTGGATGGGGCCGAGCCAGATTCCACAGACGAAGTGGGCGTTGTCACAGTCACTCAAAATGTTGTCGTGACAGTTGGCCCGACATCTACGTAGGCAGATATTATTAGTCTTTCTCTTGAGCGATTGGGTTGCCAATGATTAACTTGGTGAAGGCGCCACGGGAAAAGGAGAACTGTTGAATTGTAAATGATCTAATAGCTACGCCAAGGTTTCAATGAAAGTATTATTTCCCCGAGGGAAGACAGGAAGGGCTTGAAGATTGAAATATGCCCGCAGAGCCCCTTCCCGCTCTTTCGATTAAGGCATTGGAGCAGAGGTATTAGCTAACTTGAACATTCTCAATATCTCTGTCCTAATAGTAATCTTTATCTACATATTGGCAAGGCGTCGGTTCCAAGTTCCCAAGTGGGTATAGACTCGGAAGGTACATATGTAATCAATTCGACGTGCTTAGCAATCCTCATCCACAATACGGATACCAGCTAACGAACATACCTTTGGAATCATCCATGGACGGCCCTTGGCATCTGGCCGGTGCACAGAGGATGAATAACATTTTTGACTAGGTTTCACGAATCCACTTTGGGCCACGGCTCCGTCGTCATGAGGAAGAAAAGTATACAGCAACGAACAGGCTCGCATCGCCCGACGTTCCACCTATCGGGGTGTCAACATTCGGGCCCTAGAGGCGCTCTCTCGAAGCATAGAATTGTTGCCGACAAGCTTGACGACGGATGACCAAAGATCGACGCCGCGTCGTGAGTCGAGTGTCACAGAATCGAAACGGTTAGCCCCCAATGCGGGCGAGTCCAATAAGGGCCTGCGGAATGGTCAGAATTGGTCGCGTTGGGATACGCTCGTATGGCTGACCGTCAGCAAGGCATAGCATCTCGAGACCCAAATCCAGCGAGCAATTTGCAAACGCACCATGTAACACTGCGTCCTCCTGCAAGCCGCAGCACGTCGTGTCTGGTCTGAGCTCAGCTGACCTCGGCGACCTATTAAACCCCGCTCAGTCACACGGCATTTGGACCGGAAACGCGGGCGGGGGACGGGCAAATATTCCGACCGGGAGCTTTTCGTTCTGCGCGAAAACAGCATTAAATGCAACCCAGCCAATCTGTTTCACCGAGCAGTGATTGGGCTCTGGGGTTTCCCTGCAGAGGTGGGTAATCAGACCATTGCCGGGCATGTCACAACTTTGGTGGGAATATTGCCCCAATCTAAGTCAGTCCGACGTGCGTACCAAATAAACTCCCCTGATGGCGACCCCCTTGAATTCTCGCATGCAGGCGCTCTTCTTTTCTGTCCCTGAGCGACGACGCAATTCGTCCGTCCAACCTTATCCAGGATGGAGCAATTGAGTTTATATTGGGTTAAGCCACCACCTTCTCCTTTCAGGACGCTCCCCCCTGGCCACCCCGGAAGCCTATTCCATTGTCCACGATTCCTAATTATCCTTGTCGGTAGTTGTTTGTATGCAGGAAGTGTTATTGTAGATCCACCAACGTCTTGTGGAAGCTTCCCTTCTCCACTCCCACTGGCGACCGAGCATGCCCCCCCAGTGGCTCAGACCGTGTCTGCCGCCTATCACCATCTCGGGAATCTTCCAATGCGGGTGGCCGTTCCTCGAAATAGCAAATGCTGTTAGTGCTGAGAGCGCTCGGCCGAGGTGATATGCGTGGTTGGATGCACACTGCCAGACTAAGCATGCTCCATCTAAGCCCCCTCAGAGGCAGTCAGTCACAAAATGCTCATTTCAAATCAGGGTTCTTGGAGTGCCACATCATCATGGTCCATGTCACTGCGCACTTGGCACCCAGGAGCCCGCAGTCATTACCAGCTCGTAGGTTCCCGAGTGGACGACTACAAATGAATCCGCGTGGCCCATTCTCTTGCGCCGCTACTTCCCGAGACCTTGACCGGATAGGCTTGACCTTCTTGCTTGTTGAATCCTCTTGAGCTTCCAACACCAGGTCTCACCATGCATGGTATCTCGTCTGCCTGGCTCTTGCTTGCCGCGGGATTGACCCCCCTGGTGGCCGGCGATGGTTGCCCATTTGCAAAGCGAGCTACCGACGCCGATTCGTTTCCCCCAAGGGAGATTGCCGAAGACTTTGGGCGGTGCAAAGTCGTCGGAAATGCCGCCGGAGCTGGCACGAGGAGCAAAGACTTTTGGCCTTGCCAACTGCGACTTGATGTACTACGTCAATTTTCGCCCCAGATCAACCCCCTGGGTGAGGATTTCGACTACATCAAGGCCTTCAACTCTCTGGACTGTGAGTTTACAACCGCTTGTTGACGATATATGTGGGCTGACTTGCTTCGAATAGTCGACGCCCTGAAGAAGGATCTGCACAATCTCATTACCGACTCGCAGGATTGGTGGCCTGCCGACTTTGGTCACTATGGTGGACTCTTCATCCGCTTGGCCTGGCACAGTGCCGGAACCTACCGTGCCATTGATGGTCGTGGTGGAGGTGGAATGGTATGAATTCAGATGCGATTGTGGCTTCTTGGGATCCTTCTAACTATTCTCAGGGCCAACAACGCTTCGCTCCTCTAAACAGCTGGCCCGATAATCAGAATCTTGACAAGGCACGCCGCCTTCTTTGTCAGTCTTTCCACTCTGAAAAGGTAGAAATTTCATGCCAGCTGACCTCTCCTAGGGCCAATTAAACAGAAGTACGGTAGCAAGATCTCATGGGCCGACCTGATTCTTCTTGCTGGCAACGTTGCTCTCGAGTCGATGGACTTTGAGCCCCTTGGCTTCGGCGCAGGCCGCCCCGATACCTGGCAGTCCGACGAATCCGTCTACTGGGGAGGCGAGACCACCTTTGTTCCCAAGGGCAACGATGTCCGGTACAACGGCAGCACCGACATCTACGAAAGAGCCGATAAACTCGAAAAGCCCCTGGGAGCTACTCATTTTGGGCTCATCTATGTGAACCCCGAAGGACCTGATGGAAGCTCCGATCCAGCCGCTTCCGCTCTCGATATCAGGGTAGCCTTTGACCGTATGGGCATGAACGATGAAGAAACCGCTGCTCTGATCATCGGTGGCCATACCTTTGGCAAGACGCACGGCGCCGTCTCTTCGTGTAAGAGATGACTGCGGTCTGGAGCAATTTTTCGGTTGATGCTGACTCAACTTGTGATAGCACATATCGGACCCGAACCCGAAGCAGCCGACCTTGGCGAGATGGGCCTTGGTTGGCACAATAACGTGGGTGATGGCAACGGCCCCAACCAAATGACGAGTGGACTCGAGGTCATTTGGAGCAAAACTCCAACAAAGTAAGTGATTGCCCGTCTCAACTGCATCATCGACGCGTGGACCATGTGACTAACCGAAACATAGATGGAGCAACGGTTTCCTCACCAGTCTTCTAACCAACAACTGGACACTGGTCGAGAGCCCTGCTGGTGCAAAGCAGTGGGAAGCTCTGAACGGGACTGTCGACTACCCTGATCCTTTTGACAAGACGAAGTTCCGGAGGGCAACCATGCTGACCAGCGATCTTGCCCTCATCCACGACCCCATTTACCTAAAGATCTGCAAACGTTGGCTCGATCACCCCGAAGAAACGCGCAAGGCTTTCGCCCGTGCTTGGTTCAAGCTCCTGCATCGCGATCTCGGCCCCGTCTCTCGATACCTTGGTCCCGAAATTCCTGCCGAGCACTTCTCTTGGCAAGATCCTCTGCCCGAGCGGAAGGGCGAGCTCCTCGACGATGCCGACATTGCCGAGCTCAAGTCTGAATTGCTCGCTGCCAAGGGGCTCGATGTTTCTAAGTTGGTTTCCACGGCCTGGAATGCTGCCTCGACATTCCGCAACTCTGACAAGCGCGGTGGCTCGAACGGCGCTCGAATTGCTCTCCAACCTCAACGCAACTGGGCCAGCAACAATCCCAAGCAGCTGGACCAGGTCTTGAAGGCGCTGAAGAAGATCCAGACCAAGTTCAACTCTGGTTACAAGAATGTGTCCTTGGCTGACCTCATCGTTCTCGGCGGCGTGGCCGCTGTCGAGAAGGCCGCTCGCGATGCCGGCTTCGACATTGACGTTCCCTTCACTCCTGGCCGCGTCGATGCGACGCAAAACCAGACAGATATCAGAGGCTTTCAATATTTGAAACCCGTTGCCGACGGATTCCGAAATTATGGTCACAGCACGGCTCGGGCTCGAACCGAGGAGCTCCTTGTCGACAAGGCCGCCCTGCTTACGCTGACTCCCCCTGAGATGACCGTCCTTGTCGGCGGCCTTCGTGCTCTCAACGCCAACTACGACGGCTCCTCGCTCGGTATTCTGACAGAAAAGAAGGGTCAGTTGACGAATGATTTCTTTGTCAACCTTCTTGATGCCGGCACCAAGTGGACCAAGAAGGATAGCAGCGGCGAGACATGGGTTGGAACGGATCGAAAGACCAACTCTCGAAAGTGGACTGCCAGTCGCGCAGATCTTGTCTTTGGGTCCCATGCTGAGCTGCGTGCTATCTCGGAGGTGTATGGTAGCGCAGATGCGAAGGAGAAGTTTGTCAAGGATTTTGTCGCGGCGTGGGACAAAATCATGAACCTCGACCGATTTGACGTTAAGAACTGATTTAGTATATCTCTCAAGGGACGGGGTTTTTGTTTTTTTCTCTGCACATAAATTGACCTATTTATTATTTTCTTGTACTGTGCAGCCTTCACTCGTCGAATGTCTAGTCATGCTCATAATATACCTCTCCATTTCATTTCATGTGCGCTCGAGTCCTATTCCTCACTCTTCTGGAAGGACTGCCTGCCACAAAACAAGCGTACAGACGCAGGTCTATAGGCGATGCATTGAGACCGGCGAACTCGATTTGCGTCAGGTTTGACACTCGGGAAGTGACTCCAAACTTCGGTTCCAGCACTATCGAACTCAAGGGTATAAGTCAAAAGCTATTCTGCTCAAAGCACCAGACTAAAGTCGCCTGGGACTACTTGCTCGGATTTGGAGCTGTACTACCTTTCTCAAGAACGTAGCGAATCACCAAATGGCCCTTTCAGACCACTAAGCTCACCTCCAGAAGAGACTTCATGACCCCCAGTAATTGCATCTTGAGCGTGGCATGTATGAATGTAGGTCGTCCAACTTCCCTTACCGACCCAATGGAATGTGATTACGTTCGTCAGACATGTCCATCAGCCTCATGTGCTATCATGTCAGCTTCTTGCTCGACTCCCCCAGAACGGAGATACAACTATAGATATAGGCGAATCCCAACCTATCATTGATACGTAAATAATACAAGTGCTTGAATGCCTCTAGTCCTCTCGAATTTGTATCTTAACATAGACCTCCCTCGGGTTTCGCGTCAGGGCGTAAAACTCCTCCGGCTTAGCCAGTGCATCGGGCAACGAGAGGAATCGGAACTTCCAAAATACAAGCGTAAAGAAAATCTTCATCTCGCGGTAGGCCAGCCTCTTGCCAAAGCAGCTTCTCGGCCCCAGACCAAACCCTTGAATGGGGAACAAATTGGCGTCGAAGACTGTCTCCTCTGCGCCGTCTGCGTGCCGTTCAGTTCGAAGCCACCGCTCGGGGCAGAAGGCCGCAACATCAAACTCCTCGTTGATGGGATGCTTCTCGCTTCGTGATGCGGCCCACGCGCTACGACGGGATTCGTCGAAGGGAATCTTGGGTGTCAAGACGCCGGGTCCGTTGGCGAGGAACACGACGGTCGTACCCTTGGGTACGTGGGCACCCAGAATCTGAGTGTCGACTTGAGCCTCGCGCATGCACATTGCAAGCGGGCGAGCGTGGCGAAGCACCTCTTCGACGACGGCGTCTAGGTACGGGATGCGTGTTTGCGTAATCTCGGCGAGCGTAGGGAGTCGCTTCTCGGCCCTAGCTTGGTGGTGAGCCTGGTCGAGGGCTTCCTGCAGGCGGTCTTGGACACGCTGGTCGTTGCTAAGATAGCTTATCCCCCATCGCAAGGCGGAAGATGTGGTTTCGTGGCCACCGATGAGGTATGTCATGAGCTGGATAACGGACATCTTAGCATCATGTTTGGTGCGCTTAGGTAACATGAACCTTCACTGACCTCGCTCGTGATTACCTGTGAGTAATACTCGGGCTTTCTGCCCTCCTTCGCCGCGATGGCTTCCTCGCGGGCAAGAATTTCATCCACAGCACAACGTTGAGCTTTCCCAGTCCGTCGTCTTTCCAAACCGTTGGTGATTTCGCGATGTTGCAAGCGCTTGGCCAGACGGAGAGCGTTTCGCATGGTGGGTGACAGATTACGGTAGAAAAAGTGAAATAGCTGCGGCGAAAGTGATCTCATGCTCAGCGACGTGCTATTCGACAGCACCGTAAAAGCCTCGAGCTCTTCGGCGAGACTCGCCTCTTTGAAGCGGAATTCCTCGTCGGGCCCGCCGGTTGCATTCGTCACACAGGCTTGGTCCACGGCGAGTTCTTCAATCTCCCTCACCAATTGCGTCTGGCTGGGCTCAAGACCAAAGGCGACGCATACGATGATGTCAAGGGCAGCGTGATGTATCTCACGGGATGCAGCGAAAGGGCGACCCTTCGAGAGCGTGGCCTTGAGTTCCCAGAGCTGGAGCAGCGTGGCAAACTTGTCGTAGATTTCTGGGGCCGAGATCTGAACGCCGATTAGTTGGATGAGCAGCAGTCATGGGAGAAAGACTATAATCCAAGACATACCTCGGTCAGGAAGGAAGGCGTCATCAAATCTCTGACAAGTTCCTTGTTCTTACGGAACTGGGCATCGGCGCTCTTGAGAGTGAGGTGGGCACCTGGGATGATGCCCGCAAAGACAGAGATGGTAACGTTGCTACGGTCAAATTCCTTGAGGCGACGCATGCAGATGTCAGCCACCTCGTGGTGGTCCGCGACGACTACCCAGGGCTTTCCAAAGGGTCGGACAAAGGCTTGAAAGAGGGGCGACTGGTGCTTGGCTGGTTGAATGGCGAGCCAGTTGGTCATGCTGCCCATGGCCTTGATACTAGGCAGGTCGCCGAGGATCCGTTGAGTGGCCTCTGCATTGTACGGGATGAGATTCAGAGGACGAGGGTAGAGCGAGTTACGGAACCTGTAAAGCACGATTGTCATGAGGAGAATGCTACCCGCAACTAGCTGCGCCAGCAGCAAAGGGCTGTTCTCGAGCCAAGGCATTGTTGTATAGTGGTGGTGGGAGAAGATGCGAACTGTTGGGAAAACATGAGGACGAGCCGTTGAAAACTCGAAACCAATTTTGACAAGCCATTGATGGGATACGGACAGAGCTAGGCGTGGAACCTACGCTGGCCAATAGCCTCCATCATTAGTCTTCCCGCTTGTTGGCCGAAAAGCTGACATACAGTCAGCTTGCGGTTACTAGCGTTACCTTGGCAAACACACTGTTTCAGGACACGCGGAGCTTTCAGTCACGCTGCTTTCTGAGCAAGTTAACTCCCCCAACACTCCCCCGACACCCAACCCGAACACTTGACGCAGGATTAAGCAAATTTGACACAGTATCCTTCATTACAAAAGACAGCCTCAAATCACTGCCTCGTAGGTAGCAACAAAGGACTGCATGGAGATCACACTAAGTTGGAACTTGCAAAGCACTAAGGCTTAGCCGAGTCAGCCCTAAGCCAGGAATTACTGTATTTTCTCTCGAGATTGGAATGGGTCCTC
>JAMQMW010000373.1:0-22467 GCA_024115155.1 Thelonectria blattea
CGTACATAGGTAGGTAAAATGACCAAACTATTAAGCAGCTTCAATTCTATAAAATTATAGTTAAGCTAGAAGGAACACAGAGATAGTTTGTTCCAAGAATCCAGTGCGAAACTCCCACGACACAGGTAACTTACCTCACCCGAGATACCTACCCTTGAGACGTGATGCGACATGCCTGCGACAGCAAAGGCGACGTCGCTAAATCACAACCTCATATGCCTCAAGTAGAAATAGGTTAAACTTTCTATCAATTGAGGCTCAGATATGATGACACGGGAGGTTGCGCACGCTTTGATTCTAGTCGTCGGCTCGTCTGGCCGATCTCCTCGGCTCATACGAACGTGAGCAGGGCACTTCCTAGAAGAGAATGTAGATTTTTGCCTTAGATTGTCCACTGAGGCATGAAAACCCTTCCATAACTACCCATGCCCAGGCTATAATTAGTGATTTATTGTCGTTTTGCGATTTTGAGTAGACATTGAGGCTTCGTCGTAGCCTCACTTGAGCCTTCAATGAGGGATCTACATGGAGCGGGCTCGGCCAAGAGCCGAGAGAAAACAAGACACGGGGAAATGAAGTTCATGTGCCGAGAGAACAAAGCACATTCCTCCCCTCGGAGTCCGGGGAAATGAGTGGAGAGATAGGGCTCGTTTCAGTGCCCAACGATCCGGAGTCCCGGACCTCCAGCCCTGCGTAAACAAGGAGTCTCGTGACTCTTTGTCAATCCCCAAACGTGCTTCGAACCGGGTTTGCAGGTGGGACTTTTGACGCGAGAATTCAAATAAGCTGGCATAATTTGATAACAAAAGCAAATATTCTTGCAGCTCAAAAGGACCGAGAGGACAGACCCCTTGACTAAGCACAAGGAGCTTAGCCACCTCCCCATCTTGACTGTGCTCGAAACACCTGCCACGTTTCAACGCTTAGGTGTCGTCACAAGGGTGCAACTTCAACAAGTGCCGCCATTTCTCGTACCTGTTTCCCATCAGCCAGCCAAAAGTGCCAAGTGCCGGGCGGCGTCTCACCTCCATCGAAGCTTTCCTCCCGCGGTTTGAACATTAGAAGTTTAGAATTTAGAACAAAGACGGCCGCTGCCGCTGCCTGAAACGCCAACCGTCCCGTCCCTCTAACGCTCTCAAGACATTCTTCGCGACGCGCGGGATGCCGCTTCAATCTCCGACGCGTCCGGACCCCTGCAGATTATGGTGAGGGCTTAGACCAGTCTTGGAGGGAAAACTCTTGGATGGAAGTCTGGCAAAACTTTCAAACTTTGGCCATGAAGCCTAGCACGAGCCAGTATGTAACCGAGCCACTGTGTTAGTGAAAAGTCAAAATAATGAGAGTGTTTTCGGTTCGACGGCAGTTGGTCTGCGGGCGGCGGATTCTGCCCGGGATCTTCCTGCAATGAAGATCAAGCAGTCGAGGAGTAGTTAATCACTGCCATTGAACAGAGCTAGGATGGTGTTGTTATCAGGGGACTAGGGATTGAAGCCTCAAAAGAAGGATGGTTCCCAGGAGCTCTCAGTTCAACCTCAGTGAATGAACTTACAGACACGACTTTACGAATGAACTCATCTCCAATGGAGGATCACATCAGTGAAGTGGCGCTCGTCACCATGAACACGCCCTCTCCTTCTCTCAACAAACATGCCTCCATGGACGTCTCTGGTAGCGTCTATTTCATCTCGGCCGCCGGTCAAATCCTTCGACTTCCCATCCCCAGCACCTCGCCTCGAGACCCTCTGACGTGGAGCCGTACGAAGAGATTCGCCGCATTCATTGCAGCGGAGTGTTATTCTGTCGTCGCTTCGTTCGAGGTGACTGTCCCTGGGATCTTGTCCCGGGCTATCAAGCATGAATTCACGGTAAGTAGGCCACTCTATCCAAGTATGGCCCAACGCAGCTTGAACTCACTCATTGATCCAGGATATGGGACCCTTCAGCGTCTCGACGCTGTCATCGGCCATGACGCTCTTTGTCGGCTTTGGATATCTCATCGCCATTCCCGTCTCGACTGCCGTCGGCCGACGTCCTGTCTTCCTCGCCGGTGCGGCCGTCACCACCGTGTCCACGCTCTGGGCTGGTCTCAGCGGAAGCTTCACTCAGCTGCTGGTGGCGATTTGCTTCCAGGCGATTTCAGTCGGAACTGCACTTAGCATGGTGAGATGCCTGTTATATACCTGAAAGGCATGACTGACTTCCTGGTAGTGCCAAATCATAGTGCTCGATGCCACATTCATCCACGAGCGCCCAATGGCTTTGTCACTCTTCTGGTGCATTGGTTCCGTCATTATCAAATTATTCCTGGTGATCTTGCCATTTACAGCTGACCTGGAAACACAATGGCGTCCCGTCTATCAGATTTGGTTTGCCCCTTGTTTTATCGCCTTTGTCATGGCTCTCCTTTTCTTGCCCGAGACCTTCTTCCTCCGTCCACCCGTCGCTCTGGATGGGCGCATCCTGGTGCAAAGCGCCACGGAAAAGGTCAAGATATATGACGACTGGAATGAAATCTCCTCCAACATGGACTCGAAGCCGCTACCAGATGTCCCCAGCCGGTCATCCTTCTTCAATAGCATGAAGATCAAGCAAGCACCCGGTACAACGTGGAAGTCCTTGCCGGCGGTTTACATGCAAATGCTGCTGTGTCTATGTAACCCACTCATCATCTGGGTTGCTCTACTCAGTGCTTCCATTCTCAGCGGGGTTGTTTATCTCAACTTGACTCAGCCTGGCACGCTCATGAGCCCACCATGGAGCCAGGACCCCGAGAAAGTGAGCGTCTACCTGGGAGTGAGCGGGATATTGGGATCCCTTCTTGCGATACCTGCCACTGGGCCTCTCATCACATGGTCTACGCGATTCTTTTCTCTTCGAAACAACGGCACTCGTCACGCCGAAGTCTATCTCCCGGGATTCATCCCCCCGGTCCTATCGGGCGTGCTCAGCGTCGGGCTGTTCTACCTCGTCACGGACAATGAGTGGCCCGCGGGGTGGCATTACTTCGCCTCGGCACTGAGCATCATAAGCTACGTCTCGGGCAACATCGCCATCGCCATCTGGATGACCGAGGCGTTCCCAAATTGGGCGGCAGCTGCGCTCGCCATGCAAATGTTCACCACGAACATGGTCAGTTTCGGGACCGGAGCCTTGATCCTGCCGGCAGTGAGCGACGGCCACATAAAAGTGCCTGCTCTGGTCATCGTGGGTATGATATTCGGGTTGGGGGTTGTTGCGCTGCCCGTGTCGTTTTGGGGAAAGACTGTGAGGCAGTATATCCATGGGCGATGGAGCTCAATGGAGAGGACGGCGCTGCGGCCGCAATGAAAGGTTGGGGTTTTTTATTCCAGAGTAATTTGGCTTCAAAAGAATATTTCCTTTGTCAAACAACACTCGTTAGATGCTAAAGGGTGATCTCGGCGGCGTTGCGTACGTATATCGGGGTGTTCGGTATCGGAGGTGCGAGAGACCAACACAAGAGTTTTGGGTCTTCACCCGGGGATTTCTATGCTTTATAGAAAGTCAACAAAAGAATACAATTAGCTTCCGCCTAGTTCTCACGTAACTGTCCGTCTCAACGCCTCAACATATTGACTCGTGCTGAGAATGGGTAATGTGATTGGTTCAAGCGGACCAGCTAACCAAGGACACCACGTACACTTGCCCCTGAAGTTTAAAACACTTTGTCAAAAATGTCCTTTTCTCTGCCAAGCCCGATCTGCGAATCTCATAAATCAATTCCACCGATCTCCTGGCTGCATTGCTCCTTCCTTCCAGGGTAAACCGGTTGCTCTTTCCCTGTCAAACTCTCGTGGGTACCACCTTCCTCACCCCGACACTTCCGATACCGAGTCCGACTTCATCCCTCGCATTCTCTCCCACGTGACTCCCTCAACGAACATTCTTAATCCTCTTCTTTCCATCTCAGGACCGCTACTTGAGCCATTATGACGTTGAATCATCGAGCCAATGGCTCGAAAGATGCCAAAGCAGATACGAGCGAGTCGTGCTTGATCGACCAGGTTGACGAACCCTTGAACTCTCCGAGCTTAAAGGCCATGCAGCGACGGCTTCTTCATGCTGGCGAGGTGCCGTCTTGGTACACTCACAACTCCTTTGTCCGGACAGGATATCGCCCCATCACTGGTTCAGTCTTCCTCTGCTTCGAGAGCCTGGGATACTTCCACAACGAGTCGGTCAATATCTACTCTCACCTTATCCCAGCCGTCGTTGCCGCCTTGTTGAATTGCTTCATCCACCTTATTTTCTCCTCTCGGTACCCTAAGGCCTCCTGGACCGACCAATTGGTGTTTCATATCTATCTCTCGACCTCCCTTTTCTGCTTCATCATCTCGAGCACCTACCACACAATGATGTGTCACTCTAAGGCTCTAGCAGACCTTTGGGTGCGCTTGGACTACGTTGCCATTGTCTTTCAAATCCTCGGGTCCTTCATTTCGGGCATCTATGTCAGCTTCTACTGCGAGCCTGCACTGCAAATCTTGTACTGGTCAATGGTAGGAGGGATGGAACGCCTCGTTGAGGATGTTATTTGCTGACAATCCGCCGTAGATAATCATGCTGGGGGTGCTCACGGGCATCGTCGTCGTCGGTCCTTCGTCCCACAGTCGACGATGGCGCATCCTCCGGCTCTGTGCATTCGTGCTCACCGGATTATCTGCCTTTGCACCCATCACCCATGCCATCATTGTGTTTCCATACAGTCAACTGGATAAGCAGGCTGGCCTTCGATACTACTACATGGAAGGCATCTCGATCATGGCCGGAGTCTTTTTCTATGCAGTGAGTTATTCGTCCAAATTCGAGAACGCTCCTCTAATTGGCATCAGACTCATTTCCCAGAGGCGTGGACGCCTAAGAAATTTGACTTGTTGGGGGCTTCGCATCAAATGTTTCACGGTTGCGTCGTGCTTGGGGCTTGCTTCCATTTATACGGGATTGCTAGTGCCTTTGATTGGAATTACAATAAT
The DNA here is from genome assembly GCA_024115155.1 of Thelonectria blattea. Classification (NCBI taxonomy): domain Eukaryota; kingdom Fungi; phylum Ascomycota; class Sordariomycetes; order Hypocreales; family Nectriaceae; genus Thelonectria; species Thelonectria blattea. The sequence continues at coordinate 4,992 of JAMQMW010000373.1, forward strand.
CCACGATGTCCACGGATTGCATGAATCATAAATGCGCAGGTGGGCATGGGCACGACACGTTCAGAAATGGTTCGACTAGAGAGCAATGGGAAACATAGATAAAATTCATTCTAAGGGAAATCGAGAAACAGCTATTCTTTTACCAAACAAAGACAAACCAGGCGGCCATCCATTCAGCCACTCAAACATCCAAAAGCCTTACGCCTGAGCAGCAACCGGAAGTGGCCCTTCTGGAAGCTGACTCCCAGCGATGTTGCACTGTCGGAAAAGGCGCACCTCATCTTCAGCAAAGGCACCGACGACTGAGTGAATCAGGCCCCGGTTGTGAAAGAGAACAAAATCACCCTGCTCCCAATCGTGAGGATAGACCAGCTTGGGCGCGATTCCCGGGCGCTGCAGGTCATGAACCATGTCCCGGACCTTGGTCAGGTCATCAATCACGGTCCCATCAGCGAGATGAAGCTTTCGAATGGCCGAGGGATGGACCTGAAGAGCGAGACGGCCCGTCACTGGGTTGCGCCAGCACATGGGCAAGATCTGGATCTTTTCCTCTTCGATGGGCGGCAAGTCGTTCAGGGATACCTCCTTGCCCTCGGAGACCAGACCGAGACCATCGGAGCGCGACTTGGCGCTGCTCATCCACACGTACGGGTGCGGCGCATACTCGACTTTGGTGGTGCGGACGAACTCTTGGTCCTCGGGGGAAAGGCGGTCGTACATGGTATACCCGGAGACAAAGGCGGTCGTGCCGAGAGGAACGGTGAGTTCCTCGCCGGTGCCATCGTCGTACAGAAGCGTCTGCTTGCGGCCGCTGGGGACTTGAACAGCGAGAAGCGAAGTCACGACCGGCGGCGCGAGTCCGTACAATGCAGCATCAATATGCCAGCGATAGAACCTCGTGAAGTCGAGGTCCTTCTCATCAGGAATGGTAGTCGCATGGAACGTCCGGTGGTGCGGGTGCCGAAGCTGGATGTTCTTCAAACCCTCGTATTCGGGCACGAAGCCATTCCCAATGACCTGGACCTGCGGCTGATGAGGCACCGTCTTCAGGTCCGGGTGGAGGATGGATCGCTTGGCGTCGAGCGTCTTGCCGTGGCCGTATGCGCCCGCGGCTTCGGGGTCGAAGCGCTGGGTGATTTCGTATTGAGCCTTGGGGGAGGCGTGGCCTTGCTTCTTGAAGACGAGGACTTGGTGGGTGTAGAGGGCGTCGCGGATGACGTCAAAGTCGGCATCTGGAAGCGAGTCAGCTTCGTGAGAGATGAAGAGAGGTTGGGGTTCTTACCATAGGAGGTTACCGATTGCACGGGTATTCTCCCAAGAGTTTGTAGCATTGAGCAGGTGCATTGTCACAGGGGCACAGCATTGTTAGATCTTACCACTGATGTTTTCAATGTCAACGTTGGAGACGATGGCGCCGAAATCAACGCTGGACCCCTCAGAGGGGATGGGCTGGACGGTGATCTTGGACATTGCGATGGAAGGGTTTTTCTGGGGGTAGATGAATATGGTTGTAGAAGGTTAGACAGAGGGAGGTCTGAAGTCTAATGCTTTGTGTAAGAAGATTCATGCCAAGCAGGATTATTGCTGCCCTTTTATCATCTTCAAGATGGAGTTGCACGGGATCGCCCCGCGGAAGCCGGCGAGAACCGCCGCCTCCAGGATCTCAACCAATGGCCTCAACTCCAATGACGCAAGTGCCCGCCGTTTGCGGCTTTGGGCGCCTTATCAGCGCTGCGCTGACGCTAGGTGAATCCAGCCCACCAGCGGAACTGGCCCGGGGTATCCGGATATGGACTGCGCGGAGCACGGAGCAGAGCGGAAGTTCTGCGCAGTTGCTCTTATCAGCCGTCGTCTCTACCTTCCGAAAATCGATAGGTTCTCTCCGATATCCAGTCATCGGACCGCTCCGAGAAGAGAAGAGCACGTGGGAAAGTACGGGAGATGGATTTGGGTTTTTATTTGTATTTGTAAGACCTGAAATCCCGATATATGGCCGGGATGCGTCGTTGTGACATCGGCAGACGTGCTACGGACTACACAGCGAGGGGCTGACAGCATTTGAGACGTCATGCACCCAAGGACACGAAAACAAGGAAACACATCAAGTAATTAAAATCTCTTAATTATTTCTGAAGTTAAATTCATTGTTTTGATACCTCATTATTGATCGAAGATTGAGAAATCCCAGAAATTAAGAGCTCGACTGTTACAATGTCAGAGTCCCATGCACCTACCCGGGACCAGAACCCCAAGACTCGACGGATACCACCACCATCGGAGCTCCTACGGGCCTACGTCACCGCCATCCATGAAGCCTGAAGGGCCGGGAGGCTCTCGAGTGAGTGATCGGGCGGATGGAACGTCAAGTGACAACTCAAGTCCGGACTGAAGAGCCTCTCAAGGCCCAGTCCTTCCAAATTCCGCGTACAAACGAACCCATTCGGTGCCACCGAAACGAGATGGTTCCAGTCGATAACCATCGTGGAGAAGCCATAAGTTCGCCAGCGACCCCCCGCAGTTCGAGATAACGTTGCGGGGATCAATGGTTCCCCGGTTCTAGCGTCGGCCAACTTTCTTGGGACGACAAGTCGAAGCGATGGATGATTGATATACGAGTCGTCCAATGCGGCAGTACGGATGCATTTCTCGATAACCAGCAAGTCGATCCGAACACCCCGCACAGTCTTGTTCCGTTTCAGCAAGAATATCCCGAATCTACAACCATGTCCAGTCTTGGTCCAACATGCATCTGTTCAATAGCTGTCAAACATTGGCCTTATCGCACATCCACATGGCACCCCAGTCACTGATCCTCTCAAGGATACATGGAATCAATGACCAAGAATATCGGAACCTTTGTCAGATAACAGTCGGAATCTCAAGGTTGAGGTGGATGCCTCGGGACCGGGTGTTGAGCTGCAGTCAGCAACTCGAGCCGACAGAGAGTGAGACACAACAGAAACCAAACTTGAGGATATAAAAGCTCGGTGAGACGCCATCAAACTCTAAAACATTTCTTTGGCCAACCAGCAGCTGCTTACCCTCCTCTTTTACAATGAAGACAGTGAAAGCCACAGCCTTGAAGCTGCTCGCAGCAACCGTCTTGGTTTCCGAGCTTCTGCCAACTGTGACGGCTCTCCCCAAGACGCCATGGGCACGACAACGAGTCCAGGCTCATAGTCGAAGACTTCTCGGCGTCAGTCTCGATAAACGCGGCGAGGAGCCTGCGGAAGACTGCGTGATCAAGTCGGCGCTCGATATCGATGCGCCCAAGGAGAATATCTGGGGCGGCTTGAGCCCAGTCGAAGCTGCTGGTGTTGCTGAGTGGCTCTTTGCTCAGGGAGATCTTAATCTCACCGCCAGTGAGGACGCAGGTAGCTGGGATAACACCCTGTAAGCCCCGACCTATTACATAGTGTCTCATTCTCTAACACTGTACCAGGCTCTCGGTGGAACTCATGCAACCAAACAAGTCTGACGCCCTGTCGTACATGGACGGCTCCGGCTCGGCTCCGGCTCGCTACGCCCATGCGGTGATTAGCCACCAGGCTGATGAGGAGCCTTACTACCAAGACATCCTCGTGGGACCGTTGCCGGCTACGAATGGGACTACGACCTGGGAGCCACTGGAGTACCCCTTCACCCGCAAGACGGGCGGGCGAGTTCGAAATCTTGATGCGGACGATGACGCTCTATACGATGAGTGGCATTTCAAGGTCAGCGGAAGCATCTCGGACATCACTCTGCATCTCTGGAACGCCACCGCTCTTGGTCTCGAGAACGACACTCTATCCATCTGGGGTATCGACCCTCTGTATCAAGATGACGGCAGGATCCTTCGATGGGATACTTTCTGGAGTCAGCCCAAGTCCATCTTTGACGTCGGATCTATGATGCCCATGGGTCTGTTCTTCATGTCTGACACTACCGGCCGAGACCCTTCCAAGTGGACCGTCGAGGGATGGTACTACAACGGCGTCTTTTACGAGACAACCGAAGAGTTCCGCACCGCATACTGGGACGGCAAGGTCGAGAAGCTCGGGGGCAACTTTGACGGGCCTTGGGCTCAGACAGATCAGCAAGGAACCATTCCTCCCCTCGACACCATGGCTCCTCCCGTTTCGACGGCCCCCCAAGGTGCTAGGTACTCAGTAGACGCCGAGCGGAAGTACGTCGAGTGGATGGGCTGGAGCTTCTACGTCGGCTTCACGCGAGACAGCGGCATGGCGTTGTACGATATTCGGCACAAGGGCCAGCGAGTCCTCTACGAGCTCGGTCTCCAAGAAGCATTAGCTCACTACGCCGGGAGCGATCCCACGCAATCTCACACTGCCTACTTGGACACCTACTACGGATTCGGCCCCTTTGCGTTCGAGCTGCTCAAGGGCTACGACTGTCCCTCGTACGCAACCTATCTCAACTCGAGCTTCTACGTCTCCGAGACCACCCACACGCACCTCAACAGCATCTGCCTCTTCGAGTTTGACGCCGACTACCCCATGGCCCGACACAGCTCGTCCGACTACGTGACGGCGACCAAGAACGTGCACTTCACGGTGCGTTCCGTGTCGACGGTCGGAAACTACGACTACATGTTCAGCTACAGCTTCTTCATGGACGGGTCCGTATCCGTCGAGGCCCGAGCCTCGGGGTACATCCAAGCGGCCTTTTACGCCAAGAACGGAGACTACGGGTTTCATATTCACGACCAGCTGTCGGGGTCGATGCATGACCATGTGCTGAATTACAAGGCCGACTTTGACATTTTGGGCACCAATAACACGGTGCAGCTGATGGAGCAGGCGCCTTATACGACGACGTACCCGTGGTCTAAGGGAAAGGTGTTTAACACGATGAAGCTCAACCGGTCGTACGTCGAGACTGAAGATGAGGGGCGTTTCCGCTGGGCCAACAACAATGCCAAGCAGGTTTTGGTTGTCAACCAAGACGCGAAGAACAAGTATGGCGAGAACCGGGGGTTCCGCGTGCTTCCTTACACGGGCACTTCTCATCTGGCAGTGCACAACTCGAGTGTGCTGAAGAAGAGCGCAGGCTGGGCGGAGTACGATGTCATGGTTTCCAAGCGCAAAGATACGGAGCAGAGGAGCACGCATCGGTTCAACAACCAAGATACTGCGGATCCCCCGGTCGACTTTTCCAAGTACTTTGACGGCGAGAGCTTGAACCAGACAGACTTGGTCCTCTGGCTTAACCTGGGCATGCATCATGTCCCTCACACGGTAAGCGTTACAACTCTGAACGCCTGAGCAGTGTTCTAACATTTCTAGGGCGACTTGCCTACCACCGTCTTCACCACGGCCCACTCGGGCATCCAGTTCATGCCCATCAACTACTACGACGTGGGCGTGAATGTCGAGACTGTGAACATGGTGCGCGTGACTTATGCCAATGGAAGTGCTACGGATGTCATCAACTTTGGCTCGTTCAACGGTACTTGCGAGCTTGACTATGAGCCGGCCCATGTTGATTTGTGGGATTACAAGGGGGATGTGGTTGTTCGAAAGCTTCCCTATTCTCCTGATGATCCTTATTATGAGACGGATGGCATTTAATGACCTAGACTGATGATAGATATGTGGGATGAAGATATGGTCTACGACTCTAGCATTCAAGATATGGCAAAATATGAATAAATAGATTTATTCTTAGCAAACTCATCAGGTTTCTAGTCTTATAAATTGATCAGTTCTATCGATCATGGAAAGATGAGCACATACAATACCGCGCCACCACTCATCGCCCCGCCGTAGCCCTGGTTCATGTAGACGCTTGCACGGGCTCGTCTATCCAGACCAGACGGGCGGAAAAGCGGCCGAGAGCCCTCACCAGCGAGAGAGGAATAGGGCTCCGTACATGGGCTCTCAACGGAAAATAGGACGAAGCGGGTTGAATCCGATGGAAGCGACCAAACGGCAAGGTTTCTGACAAAAGCAATCCCGAATTTGAGCATAAATCCAGCATCTCATCCTTTTCATATATATCTATGAGTCTCCTTGCCTCTTATTTTTGTTCTATAGACCTTGAATACCCATTTGCTAAGTTCTTCGTCAATATCATCAACATCTAGTACCAGCCGCGCCTTCGGAAATATGCCCCGAGTCGATTACACGCACAAAACCTACGGATCTCGAATCCCGACAACGGACAAAGGACCGGTCGAGACATTTTCGGTGAGCTGTCCGTGTCATGGATACTTATAGAGAATGAAGTGCAAAGATGACTGCCATCTCTCTTAATACATGTACCGTATAGCTCGAGCTAATTCCCAAGAAGCACTACACTCTCAATATTGATCAAGATGGCTCCTGTAAGTCACCAGTCATACCCCGCACAACTCAAGAATGCGGGGAGAGATCGATCCCAGATGAACGCTAACGAATCTCGGAAGCCAGTCCACAACCGCGTCTTCAACCACGTCGCCGTCTCCGTGGTAGACATCGAAGCCGCCGTCAAATGGTACTCCAACCTCTTCGGCTTCCATCTCCTCGGCGGCATCCAACACATCAAGCGCTCCGAGAAGCCCGACGACGCCATCTTCGGCATCTACCCTTCCACCCTCAACGAGGTCAAGCTCGCGTGGATGACGACGGGCAACGCCGTCGGTTTCGAGATTTTCGAGTTCATCGATCCCAAGGCCGAGGCGCAGGTCAAGAGCTTCGAGTTCCACAAGTCGGGCTTCTTTCACGGGTGCGTGACGGATCCGGATCCGGATGCGTTGGCGGAGAGGGTGGTCGAGGCTGGGGGGAGACGGATAGGGAGGACGGTCGACCCTTTGGGGAACGGGACGAAGTGTTTGTATGTGGCTGATCCTTGGGGGAATGTTATGGAGGTTTTGAATGTGAGCTTTGATCAGATGGGTTCGACGACGCCTGTGAAGTCGAAGATATAGATGTCAATCAAGCAGGGCGTTCGAACTTTGTGACTGCGTACCGGTAATGAGTTTTATTATCATCCTTTTTAATAGGGTAACCCTTGAGTTTATGCAAAACGCCCATGAATGCTGGGGGGAGGAAGTTGATGCCTACCTTACCTATAGTATCCCTGCCTTTGGCCCTCTGTAGAACCTCGGTCGTGACTCGTCACCAAAATGTTCCAACTCTACCAAAACCCCAACATCTGTGTGTTTACTCTTCTTACTTTATCGGAATGGGTCGGAATGTTTCCCTCCTGAGTCACTATGCCTCATTCCAGTTTCCAGCACCAACTCTCCGCTCATCTGCATCATCTCACTCGGGATCACCATGTGAGCAATGTTCTTTCCGGATCTTTTCGCAGTCACGGCAAACGATTCGCTCATCAGTCGTCATACATTATGTTCCCGGCAATAACATCTGGGACGCCCTTGCCGTCTGACATGTCCCGTCTACCACCAGCGACATGACCCTGTTTCTAGAGAAATAGTATGGTCCCAGCGCCCTCGATTTTCTCAAGACAGAAACAGACATGGGGGCGGTTTAATGGTTTTATCACTGTGTCTTTGTTTATGAATAAATACTTCAGGGAAATAGTATGTCAGATTGGCCCGAGGGATTACCTGCCTTATTTGTCACGTCCGAACAGTCACAGTACCCGGGGTCGCGACGAGCAACAGAGGAAAGCGCCAGTGAGCGTACTAACCTTCGATACATCTGAGAAGTCCAGAACTCAGAGGCCGTTCCTACAATTTGATCTCTACTGCCGGCTTTCCTTGGCGGTGACGGTAATTTGAATGGCCGGTGATTACGGCCCCAAGTAACTTCCTCAAGAGCAAAGATTTTATATTTTCCTAGCAAACTCGACTCCATAAGAAGCTAAGGATATCTCTTGCGTCCACTGCAATGCTTCAAGATCTTGGCTGACATATGGATGAGCTTGAGAAGCTTGTTCGAACCGTCATGATAACTCCCGCCTTCGTGTCATCAACAAGGGAACATGTCGCTCCAAAATCTTAGATGCCCCCTCCTGATTGCCTTTTAGACTTTGCTGCTCTAGAGTTGAATTCAATTGAATGCAACTATTCTGCTTTGGGAGACTCTCTTCTCCTGATATATTAGCTGTATGATCCAAGATCTGGACTTCATGATGGATCTGCAAGGTCCAACCAAAGCGCTTAAACTTCCTGATTCGGTCAAAGAGTCAAGTCGAACAAGATTTCCTGGTAAACGCAACATAGGCACATAATGGATAGAGGCACATGCTTGAACGTGAGGCAGGACCTCCTCCGCCGTGCATGCTGCATGGCCTCGTGGGCAAGATGCGTCTCAAAGCAACATTGGGTACCGGCCGTACCGGGGCATCCCGGATGGCTCGCATTGCCTACGCATCTGTTCCCTTCCTCGTTCACTACATATGGGATTCTTCTTCTTGCACGCCGGCAGCCTGTAGGGTCTAGCTCGCGGTTTTTGAGAATCTACAAGCGGCGAGAAACATGACATGGGAGCAAATCCTTTCGCTCCTCGCACAGTTATGACGAGTCTCAGCCGAGCACCGACTGAAGGGTTACTTGGGGGGCCTCAAAATTCAGATCTTCGTCCCAGTCGCCTTGTGAAACCAATTCCACCACTGCGTGCAAGAACCTAGATTATGCACCTTCCTCCTTCCGCACTCCCCATCATGGCAACCTGCACGGAAGGAAGAAGGATCCAACTTACGGTCAGATGACCACGCACATGACAAGATAAAGCAACCTTCCACAGAAGATCCCTTCCATATGTGCGACTACGGAATGGAGGTTACACTTTACCTCACCCATCCGTTCAAGCGCAATGCCGTCCACCCACCTCCGGATGCAGCATGACACCGGAATCAGACGATTCTTCCCAAGTGTCGAATATTACTCCGCCTGCAGAGCCGGTGGCTGCCGACCTGCAGTCAGACTCGCATCTGATAACGAAATGACGAGCACCCGCAGAGTCACCTCACGGCCGTCAGATAATGTCGTCATGCCCAATTCGTCAACGCAATTGGTCAATTCCTCTCTGAAATCCCGGCTCCTTTCGTGGTGGACCGGGGCTAGATTGGTTATGACGGTCGGTTGGTGCTACTCCGTGATATCGACGGGCGAGCACGCAATCTCCAGATCGACCAACGCGTCCCCCTCGCGAAGACGCAATCCGGATGGGGCGGGGCCGAAAACGGATGTGGGATGCGAGTATAAAAGGATGAGAGGTGAAAAAGAGATGTTCGATTGAACCATAAGTTGACTTGTCTTCTCAATTGAGTGTCAATTGCCTCCCTCTGTTCTCTAGTGTCTCTCTCTCACTTATACAAAGTCATGGCTCCAGGCGCCCTCATCGACGAGCCTCGGGCTCCCCTCCCTCAAGTCAAAAACGCCGACGCCCCTCGAAGCATCTTCCCCGACGGCATCCGAACCTCGGGCCAGCACCCTCCGCTGTACGAGAAGCTCAAGCCGTACTCGGAGTTTCCCAAGGAAATCTCGGGGCCGACGCTGTGGAAGGCCGAGGACTACGTCGACCAGCCGGAGAAGTGGACTCATGCGTTTACGGACGAGGAGATTCAGGAGTTGAGCGATACGGCTGATCGATTTATCGCCAATGGGATTCCTCTTACGGGCATCTCCAAGGTATGTCATGAAACACAAGATGCACACTCGTCACTAACAAGAACAGAGCAACTTCCCCCTCCCCAAACTCAGCGCCGCCCTCGCCGCCCTCCGATCCGACCTCATCGACGGCAAGGGCTTCATCCTCTTCAAGCGCTTCCCCGCTCAACAATGGTCGTCCCTCAAAAACGCCGTCGCGTACATGGGCCTGGGCACCTACCTCGGCTACTTCGTGTCGCAAAACGGCCTGGGCCACGTCCTCGGGCACGTCAAGGACGTGGGCGACGACGCCACGCAGATCGACAAGGTGCGCATCTACCGCACCACGGCGCGCCAGTTCTTCCACGCCGACGACGGGGACATTGTGGGCTTGCTGTGCGTGCATCGCGCGCTGGAGGGCGGGGAGAGCGATATCGTGAGTATTCACAATGTGTGGAATCACTTGCAGAGGGAGAACCCGGATGTGGCGGAGCTGTTGACGAAGCCGGTGTGGTATTTCGATCGCAAGGGGGAGACGTCGGTGGGACAGGAGGAGTGGTTGCGGCAGCCCATTTTCTATGTCGAGAATGGCGGCAAGGGGAGGGTGTATTGTAAGTGGGATCCGTACTTTGTGCGGTCGCTGAGTCGGTTCTCGGATAAGGGGCTGGTGCCGCCGTTGAGCGACGAGCAGAAGAATGCGATTCAGGTGTTGGAGGAGACGTGCCAGAGGTTGGCGTTGCACATGGTGCTCGAGGTGGGCGACATTCAGTTTGTGGCCAACTCGCATTTGTTGCACGCGAGGACGGCATACACGGGTAAGTTTGCTGTCAATCACATACACTTCATGTCAACTAACCTGAACAGACCACGCACCTCCCACGCCACGAAGGCACCTCCTCCGTCTTTGGCTGGCTACACCCGAGAGCGAAGGCGGCTGGGCGTTGCCTTTCCACGACAGCCACGAGAAGAAGCGAGGCGGCATCCAGGTCAACAACACGGCGCCTCGATGCCCGTTGGATGCCGAGTAGGGAGAGTCTTTGTGAATATTAGCGATGGACATGGAATAATGAGCTCAAAAATGTAGCGTAATGAATAGAAAAACATGAGAATGAAACGATCTATGTGGTGATGAATGTGCCCTCTGAACTAGCAGAGTCAGGCGTCTAATCTAATGCAATGCAATCAAACCCGGCATTCCACGCTCTAAACCCCCTGAAACACCTGCCCTCCAATGGCAAAAAGAGCAATCACGACCGCAACAAACACAAACAAACCCTCAATGCCCAGATCAACCTCGTCAAACCACGCCTCCACCTCTGCCGAAACCAGATCAAACAGGAACCTCCGAGGACCGGCCTCGCGTCGCGCAAGCACCCGCTGCAGGAGATATCTCCTAACGTCTTTAATCTCCACGACCAGCTTGTGACGAACCTCTCCCGCGTGAGGGGTGTGCTTGACCAGGAGCGTCTGCTGGGCGGCGTTGTACGACCAGTCCCCGTCGGTGACGACGACGTGCAGCTCGTGCTTTTCGTAGTGGTAGTTTGGAACGAAGAATTCCGTCAGACAAGACTTGTCGGACGATGAGTTGGCCTTTGAAGTCTGCATGGCACCGCCTTGGCTCGTCCACTCAAACTCGTACCGGAGCGTCTTGTCGTCCCAGTTGGATCGCAACGGCCTACCCGCAATCTTGACGGCGTACGGCCGAATAACCACGTCGAGAACCCTCCCCCCGCGATACAGCTCGTTGCCCTCGTGAGCCTTGTTCCGGTAATCCTGGCGATGCGGGTTATCCTCCGTGTCCTCGTCTCCATTGATGATGGAAAAGTCCTCCTTGTTCCAACCATCGCCGTACTCGAAGCTGTTGTGCGGGTTGTAGTTCCACAGCGTAAACCCCACGCCGTGGTCCTCCATGCCGCCGATGAGTGCGCTCATCAGCTCGCGCTGCTTGTCGTAGCAGCCCGTCTTGAAGGCGTGTCGGTCGTTGATGTCAAACGAGATGCCGACTTCGCCGATGACCAGGGGAACCTTGCCGAGGGAGGATTCGCCGTGGCGGACAATGTTGCCGATTTGCTTGCGGTAGTTTCTTCGCAGGGCGCGGGCGCCAAAGTAGAGCGCGTTGAGGATGAACATGCCGCGGGAGAGGCCTTGGACGTTGACGCTCATGAAGGAATGGTGCTTGCTGAAGAGGACGTTGAGGTCGTAGAAATGCGGCGCGTAGACAAAGTTGTTTGGCCGCTTCACGTCGAAAACCGTCTGCACGGCGTACTTTTGACCCTGCTCCGTCTTCTCCGACTCGGTCCGCGGCCAAGGAGGGATAAACTCGTTGGGGATGGGCTCGACAAAGTTCATGACGCTCGACGACTTGCGCGACACTCTGGCCGTAAACTTGTCCAAGAACGGGCCGTAAAAGTCGCGATACCACTCAATCGGCTTCCCCTCCCTCCCCGGCCGATGATCAACGTCAAAGTAATCATCTCGCTTCACGACCGCGACCTTCTTCTCCTCGTCCCATTCCCAAACCCCGTGAGCACGCCACACGCACTGGCCCATGCCGTGCCGAGTCTCCAACGGAGCACCCGCATCGTTCGACAGCCAAGCAGACCTCCCCTTGGGGTCGACGACGGAGCGGTGCGAGACGCGCGTCGGCCAAGGCCACGACTTGACGTAAAAGTTGACGACTTGGGCGTATCCGCTCCCGAGGGCCAGAGATTGCGCGAGAGAAGGGTAGTGGCCAATGTGCAGATCCGTCTCGTAGTTCCAGCCGTGGAAGCCGTGAAGATTGATGAGCCCGCGGTGAGGCTCGTTGATGCTCTCGAAGCCGATGCAGGCCTCGAGGCCGCTCAATTCGTCGGCGAGGCGACCAAAGGCCTCGATGAAGGAATCTTGGAGGTACGACTGGATGGAAACAGTCTCTGCATCTCCGCGACCGCTGATGGGAGGTCGATGGCATTGGAGGTTCGGCGCAAAGGCGTCGCCGGCCCAAAACAAGGTGGCCATGGTCGACGCAGCGAGCTTCTGATAGCCCGACGGCCACACAAACGGACCGCTGGCTTCCCGCTCGTCGACGACGGTGGTTGCACGCCTCAACTCGTCTTGGCCGTGGACGTAGGCGGCTCCGGTCTCGGTGAAGGCCTCAATGTCCAACCCCGCAGCCTCAAAAGTCCATCCGGGAGCGCCGCTTCCTCCGCTGTACCTGCTCCAGACATCCTGATGGGCGCAGACGAAGCACTTGATGCCGTACTTTGGCATCAGCGCGACCAATGCCTTGAGATACGCAATGTACTCCCAGTCCAGATCGACATTCGGATCGGGTCCAGAGTGAGCAAGCGACTCCCACGTGACGAGCAATCTCACCAAGGGCAATCCCCAAGCCCTCAGTCGACGAAAGTGCAGCGGCGCCTCATCGAGAGGAAACGGCCGACCGGCAAAGGTGACACCGCGGTGGTCGAAGAATCCGTCCGTCAGGTGAGACAATCCGTTCGGCTCCGAAGGGAGTTTGCTTGCGGGGGACACGTTGAGACCGCGCAGGGCGATTACGCGGCCGTGAGAATCGACAAAGGCGTCGTCTTTGATTGCGAGAGGACCTCCGAGAGCGGCATCGGAGACATCTTGAGCGGGTAAAGGTTCGACCATTTTTTCCCAGCGGCAGTTGGAGCTGAATTGGTGGTTGTTGAAGCGAACTCGTTTGACCGCCCGACGAGGCATGAAGGAGGAGGCGATACAATTAAGCAGCCAAAAGGTGGAGTTTCTCCCGTAAATCTACTACGCAGTACGGAGTAACTAGGTCCTAATTAGATGCCTGTTCGTACTTCGTACTCGGTACCCTAAAATTAGTGCCGCGTGTTGTGTTGCTGCTGCGCCCAGTCCGTTCATTTAAGAGAAAGAGAAAGCGATAACGAATGGAAGCTTTTTAGCTTAGACATTATACATAATTGCATCTGCCCATCAACGCTCGCTGTAATCATGAGGCTCTCCAGTCAGTCCCGGTCCATCCGACCAATTTCGTATCCAACTCCCTCGCTCCTCGCTATGTCTGTCTCTGCCCTCCCGCGTATCCGTCACCGCCACCTCCTTGTCCGTACCCCGTTTGACTCGGATACGTCGTTTGACTGCTGTATCCCGTGTCGACGTTGTGGCTCACCTGCGTCGGAGGAGGGCTCGTCACCGAGAGATGTCCCGGCGAGAGTCCCCCGTCAACCGCCTCGTACTGTCCTCCTCCTCCTCCCGCACCCGGAGTCCCATCCTGCTCAAAGAAGCCGCTCTGTCGACTCCGCCTCCGCACAGAGTTACTCCCCCAGTCCATCATCTGCAGCGCCGGCGACCTCACAATCTTGGGCTTATCCTGCGTCACGTCCCCCTCGAACCCGAACCCGTGCGTCTTCTCCCCCGAGTATCCCGGCACCAACCCGAATCCGACCTTGAGGCTCTTGATGTCCTTTCCCTGGTCCCAGCGCACGCGGTTCAGGCTCGCCGCTCGGGTCGCCGCGACGATGGAGCTGAACTTTGTGTCGCGCATGGAGCCCAGCTCGCGAATCGCCAGGAGGCCTGCCGTCACGGCGCCGATGGCCATGAGGATGGAGATGGAGTAGACGACCCAGAGCTCGATCCAGTGGTACTTGTACGTGATGACGATGCGCGACCGCTTGCAGTCGTAGCGCGTGCTGTTGTCTCCCTGCAGCGGACCGCTGGGAGACGAAGGATCCGTGGCCCAGGTGACGGCGATGAAGGACGGGTTCGACAGCATGGACAGGATCATTTCCTCGTAAAAGTGCTCGACCTCGTCTTGAAAGTCGGCAATGGGCAGGTAATTCGGCAGCGAGTACAGCCGCGTCGACAGCAGCTCCGTGTTGGCAATGTAGTACGGCATCTGGATGGTCCCGTTGATAAAGTGTCGCATCTGTCGGCCGAGGGAATGGTACGCCGCCACCCTTCGATACCTCTCGACGTCGCGGGCCAGCACAAAGTTCTCCCTGGGCGTGGCCGTGGTGTTGTCCCAGGAACCGTCCGACGAGTCCTTCTTGTTGCGCACGTACTTTGTGTCGATGATCCTGCCCAGGCTCTTGCGCTTGAGGATCTCGTAGTTTTGCATCCCGTTGGTGTAGTTCAGCTCGACCGTGTAATTCATCTCGTGATGCTCGCACCCAAAAATCGTCGGCGTGTACGACGTGTTCCACCCTTCCGACGTCCTGTTCTTGGGCTGCAGAATGTTAACATCGTCCACCTGGGCGTACCCGATCCAGATGATGGGCTCCGTCTTGAAGGCCCCAAACTCGGCCGAGTAGGGCTGCGGAATGTCCTGCGGATGACCTCCCGGCTCGGCGTTGGAGAGCTGCGCCGGGTACTCGCCCTCGTCGGTGATGGCAATGTAGGAAAAGCTGCCCTCGGGCAAGATGTCGCTCGTGTTGAACCGCGGCAGCTGTCCGTTGAGCTGCGTCGTCTTCTTGCCCACTCCCTTGGCCAGCTCGCTGCACTGGTATCCCGGGCCGATGAAGTTGATGACGTACGAACAATTCCATCCCATGGAGCAAATCTCGGTGGCGGCGTGCTTCTTCATGACGGGCTTCTGCAGGTACGCCGCCTTGTAGGCCACCGTCTTGAACTGCGTGCTGCTGTCGGTCCAGTAGTCGAACCAGTCCGGGTCGCCCTTTTTCGCCTTTCCCTCGGCAAACGTCGTGTTCCAGACCGACACGGAGTTTTCGTATATCCCGCCCAGCATCACTCCGGCCCGCCAGTCCAGGGTATCCTCGTGGGAAAAGTTGAGCGTCCGCACCGACGGACACGTCGTGTTCTCCTCGTGTCGCTCGGGCACCACGGTCAGCGTCTCCGACGTCAGGATGATGATGAGCGGCGTGCACCACACGTACACGGCCAGCAGCATGGCCAGCTTGGCCCGTTTCAACGCCTCCCAGTTGAACAGGGCCGAGAGGTCTTCTGCAGCCGCGAACAGCGAGTCGACGGCACCCAGACTAAGGATCTTGCGCCGCACCATCATCCAGGCCCGCTGGCGAAAGGCCAATATCACGGCCGTCCCCAGACTCGCCTTTGCGAGAAAGGCCAGCGCCGTGCCGTATCTTCGCTTGCCCATCTGGTCGCGTGCCGGCTGTCCGTCGAGGCGCGCGTAAAAGACGTGGTGGCCAATGGCGAACATGATGCCGCAGAATAGAAAAAACCCCATGGTCCAGCTCTGCGTCCACGACCGCTGGTAAAACAGCCACGCGCGGAGGAATATGCCCGGTTTCGGCCCCAGGTACGGGTTGTAGTGCTGGGCCGCATCCTGCTGGTACGGGTCCAACAGCTCGTTCTGGCTGCCCCCTCGACTGTGATATCCGTATCGCGGGCTCGGCGTCGGGGGGAAGGCGTCCCAGGGCGTCTGGGGAGGCTCGTTTTTGTTATCGGTCGGGTTCGTGTTGGGAGGCATCCTCGAGAAGTGGCCCGGCGTCGAAGGGCCTACGGATATGCCTGCATGGCCGGGACCCGAGTACTGCCCCGTGTATCCCAGCGAGGCGTCGATGGGATGCGGCTCTCTTCCGTGGTTGAAGACGAGCTGTGGTGTTTCGGGCGACGTCGGCGAGATGAGGTCTGCTGGGTTGGACGGAGGAGGAGGTTGATGGGGGCCGCCGGAAACTCTCGTCGGCCTCCAGTCGTTCGGATCGCGGTTTCGATTAGGATCCATCGTACGGATAGCCGAAGGATTAATTAGAGCGACGATCCCAGCTCAGAAGACGCGCAGTCGACGTCGGCGTTTAGAGATCGGGCGCGGCAAGGGGATCAGCAAGGCATCAAGAGATTATCCGCCAAGCAAAAGAACAGGACGGGAAACCATTGGCATAAAGAAGTCTGCCCCTCACTCCCAAATTCTCGCTGCAACCCTTGATATGCAGAGAGCAGCAGGGCACACCCCTTGACACGGCAGCTTCTTTCTGGGTGCCCATAGCCTTTGGTCCAGGCCCGGGACTCAGCCGCTTCAGCCCTAGCAGGCCAGCTCTGGCGGGACCCAGAAAAGCTGAGGTGGTCAAGGGCTGCTTCTTTTCGCTTTGGCTTGGGTCCGGCATGGCTGAGCCAAGGAAGACCCAATCAGCATTTCTTGTGTAAGCCCCGGAACCACATCCAGGCGAGCCCTACCGGGTTTCGTGGTTGGTGGGATGGCGGCAAGAAGCCGCAGTCAGCAACGAACTATTCCCAACTGAGCTCGCAGAGACGGGTGCGGATCGGAAGTGAGCGAATCAAAAGACGCAGAGGCCACGGTCTGGTCTGGGAAGTCGCCCTGTCCGGATGCTACACTGTATCCGTACTCCGTCCATACTCCGTACAGTGGTCAGTTCTGCAGGGGAAACATTTGTGCACTTGTTTGTTGGGAATCTGTTGGACGTGGAAGCGAAAAGGCGGAGTCAATTCGTGAGAGAGATCGCCGACTCACAAGGACAAGGATGTATAAAAACCAGAACCAACCTCGAGTCTCCTGAGTGACTCCTGAGAATCCTTTCCAGAATTTCTCGCACTCATCCTTTAGGTGCATGGGTGGCCTCCCAATTCTTCACCCCCAGCCCCCCTGTGTCAATCGAAATGTGGTGGCTGAGGAAGTGCTAGTACGTATGTCCATGAAAACTCTTCCCAATCCTCATTCAGCCTGGCCGCCCCCGCGGGACGGGTGCATGCGTCGGTCTGTGAGCTGTCTCTTTTTCGCCTTGAACAGAACAAGCAGCCATTCAGTCCAGTCCCAGTCAGTCCCAGTCAGTCAGTCTGTCTGCCTCACGCCAGCACAGTTCAGCCACCACCATGACGACCACACCACTCACTCACACACCACTCGCAAAGATGATTCAAACAAACATCATCTTGGCGTCTCTTCACAACTCTCTCCTGACCGCCCGCATGCCCCATCCATCCACACCTGTCCACATGATTTCCTCTCGCTCCGGTTAGTGCCCCCCCCCC
>JAMQMW010000373.1:22511-144139 GCA_024115155.1 Thelonectria blattea
TAACAGGAGCGAGCCCTTTCTGATGGATACGGGCTTGTCCCGTAATTGGTTCGGTAGCTTGCTTGTCTCAACCGGCGGCAGTGAGACCGGCACCAGATGGAGACGCCGCGCCCCCCCTCATCATCACGCCTTCTTGGCAGACGCACACGAGCAGAATGCCATTGTGCATCTGCAAAGCGCCGTTATTCAGCGGGAACCCGTACGGCTCCCGATCGTGTCGGATCGTGCAAAGGACAGCTGAAATCCCCCCGGGACCAACGTCTTCCGTCAATGGCGCAAACGGTCCTGCCTATGGTGTATGTAGGACCGCACACAGTCATCGAGTAGCGGCCCCGTACGAGAGCTGACGGCCGTCTATGATCCCCCATCGGGTCGCAGAGGGTTCGCTGACGGCCTAGCTGAGTAACCAGCTGGAAGCCTATTATCGTATTGGCTCCCTAGCCGTGTCGCTCAATTTTTGTTGTCCGTCATCGGCACCATCGTCTCCGGTCTGCAATTGGAAAGTCGGCAGCGAGGCATCGGCGTTGCGTGAGACGTGCCGACAGGACTACGAAGTCGGATACACCTGCCTGTGTCACGATTTTGCAGCAACGTCCCGACCCAGTCTTGATCGTTTTTATGTCGCTTTTGGGCTGGTGAGCAAGACAATCTCTCTAAACTTGTCGGGTTTCACAGCCTGTGAGGTATTATCAGCCCTCTCATCGCCACGGCCATTATCACACAAGGCCATGTTTCCTGCCATGTACGAAGTATTCTACTACGTAACGGTACTTTTCCTAGTCCACCGATATCTACCATACACCCATATGAACATCATCAAAATGAACTTCGGGGGCAGTAAACTCATCGCCTCCGTGACTCCCTTCTGGCACTTTGGTCCAAAGGAGACCCCTGAGCAAGCGATGAATACTGCACGATCATGAAAAGGGCACTCGTATCGATGCCTCATGCGCGTCACTTGGATCTGCGCCCTGTCCTTGCTCAGCTACCTGGGCCGAGGTCTCGTTGGGCGGCTAAGTCGTGCAGTTCAATCACTCTTCATCGTCTGCCGCCGCGACGTCGTCTGGTGCTCCTTCCCCGCCAGCGTAACACCTGTGGGATTATGGCTGGGCATCACCCTGCGCAGTTCTATTTTGGGCTTCGTCACCCCCGTCGCAGGTGTGAAATTCCCCGTTGCTCTATACATTCCCGCCGTCACGGCTCTCGAGCTGGTGTTTTGGACTGTGCCTCCCTTGTACGCGTCCCCGGTGGCCATCCCTCTCAGGAATCCTCTCTGGGACTCGTGCACCTAGTTGTCGTTGTAGTGGCGGCCAAGCTGTTTCTACTACATCTACATGTCAGTGCCGTGTTGGCTTCGCATCTGCCTGGGGAAAAGAGTTGCGCGGCCCTGTTGCCCTTCGCTGTGAGTGCCCGTGCCTAGGTCAGGGGGGTACAGGTGCTCCAGACGATTGTCCTTGCGTTTTTCGTATTGCTTCTCATCTTGTGGCTCTGCTTCCTAAGTATCGCAAGGGAGGGGGCTTGAAGAGAGGTGGGCGATAGACCAAGTCCGTCAGCAACATTGAGGTCGCCGCTTACTCAGGCTGCTACGAAGCAGGTGAGGGTGTTACCTGCTCGGCGAGTTTTAACAACCTGACGGAACTTTTAACCATATATCAAGTGCTTAATGCTAATGGAGTAAGAAAATAATCAGTTAACACATCAAGTGGTATGTGGCCCAGGGTGATATACATACGTACCTAAGTACAGTCATGATATAGCAGTGTCCTCTCCACCCGATCCAAGTACAAATGAGTCCCGTATACTCCTTTCGCCTTGTCCGCCGTGTCTTAGTATTGTTGGCCATTATAGGTTGGCCCACGGCTTGTAATCATTGCCACACAAGAGTCTCTGGAGCTGGCGTCGTCTGATGCCACCGTCAAACAAGGGAAAGACGGCCCATGAGGTCGGGTTTGCCAAGGAGCTGGTATGCCTCGGGCGAGTTTCGAGCATACATGAATCATGCCAAATTTAACGTTTCATCTCTGACATTAGTATAGGACATCGTTCGATGACCACATAACGGCCATCTTCATGTGAAACGGCTCGAGAATCTTATCTATAGCCTTGCTCCGACTCCGGCTCCTCCCATGCTGGTCGCAGCATAGCCTTGCCGTATTCCCAGTAGGAAGGATAGTAGCCGGCAAACTCCCAATCCAAGATGGCCGTAACTTTATCTCCTTGGACCAAAATATTGCGAGGGTCAAAATCGCCATGCGTCAAGACGAAGTCATCATGGCCCTTCATAGCGCTCAGCCAGGCAGTACATCTCCACTCAGTAAATCCATAATCTTGATCCTTCATCATAGCCTTCACAATGCCATGGTTGAACTCTTCCTCGGTTTTGTAAGGTCCATATGCTTCCGGATCCTCAGAAAAGTACTGGTCGTTGCATGCCGTGCCGTCGATGCACCCAATGTAGCTGCCCTTGAACTGGCGAAGCTCAGCCATATAGCCGCGAAGTTGAGATATCACCGACTCGCGGTCGGCTTCGTTCATCTCGCCCCAAACACGCTGGAGCGTTTGTCCTGGGACAAAATCCATGACGATGACGACCTGTCCGCTTTCATCGTCGCGGTAGGCGTTTTGAACCGCAGGAACCGGGATCGACGTGTTGTTGCGGACGAATCTCATCGTTTCGGCCTCTGCCATGCGAGTGTGTGTTTTGACGACGGTGGTTGGGTCGATCCTGTACACTGGGGAGAATGCCAGCTTATAGCCTTTGGAAAGTTGCTTGCTCTGGGGTGATTCTTCGCGCCATGACTGCCTAGCTGCAAAGACGGCCCTGGTTTTGGTGCGCGATTTGGTAGCTAAAGAGTTTGATTGGGCGTTGGCCGTTGGGTGGGAAAATTAATGTAGTCCCGAATTTGTCCTTATCGCACTATATATAGGGGGGTCTTTCGCAATTGCGGAGACATTTGTCTTTTGCATCAGTCCTGATCAAAGCGATGCCTTAGGTAAGCTGGATGGCTTCCCAAAGTTGGGATTTGGGTCATATTACAACGTGACGGCAAAGTAGATACCCAGACAATGATGTCAAATCAGATAGCTCTTTGAGGAGCTTGGCAAGATGGCTTTTTTATTAGGTACCATCCAGACATATACTTGCAAGTATCGAGAATTTGGGATGGTTGACTTATGGATAATCACGATTAGATTGCCATTTTCATGGCATTGGGCAGCTTGGCATATGGTTATGCGTCGAGCATCATCACCACTAGGCTCGACCAGCCATCGTGCATCGCATATTTCCGGTTGGACACAAGATCGAACGCGAACGACCCAACTGGCTCTATCAATATACATATCATCGACTTTCTCATCACCCTGGGCGCCCAATGCACGGCGGCAATTGTCATTAATAGTGAGTGACCGAGAGATGGTTGCTTACCCTGTAGCAGGTACTAATATTTCAGTCTCGGGACTATTCTTCGAAACTGTCGTGTTCACCACTGCCGCACCAACGGCATTTCGAATATCAGGTGGAAATAAGACCTGGTATTTGTCGTTATGACGTCTGTTATAACGGTGTATGCTTGGTTCGAGTTCCCAGAGGTATACACCGTCACTACGTAGGTATGCACCAGATGAGGATTGAAGCTATAAGCTCATTTTATCCTGAGACACAAAAGAAATCCCTGAGGACATTCAAATTGTATTTAGTGACCCAATCGAAGGAGTCTCGCCTGAAGATGAGTCGAGCACACCCGCCTTACAATCCGAGATAACGCCTGAAGAAGTTAGGGCGGACAGTATTTGAGTGGTGAAATCTTAAGATGAGCCGCGAATGTTCCACTATGAGTGATATGTCGATTGAAGATTCTAGTAAAGTTATGTTTGCGAAAAGGATGCAGTATATAAAGATAGTTCAGTAGGGTTATAAAGGAACTATTAGTCTTGGGCTGTAAGTGTATTCTGAGTTGCTTTTACTACCTACTTGTAGTAACAGCTGCTGCGACTGCTGCGGACGGGTTAGATTTCATCGAAGGATTTCAAGTTCCCCCCTCCGCGGAGAAGGCAGATTTGCAGCCGGCGTCCGTCTACTGCCTTGTACAGAACATCAATGCCGTCTTTGAATAGCTGCATAAATATTCTAGTAGCATTTATACTGGCCCCCCACTATCTAAGTCCTCCGGGTTCTCTGAGTGAGGACACTCCTATCACCACTTTCTTCCAATTATAGCAAGGTTAGTGTCACTGAATATCAAGACTGCCGCCTAGACGAAGCTGCAACACCAGTCCAATGCTGGGCAAGACTGCTTGGTGGCCCAGGCGTGAACGACTCATGTCCTCAAAGTACCTACGGACAATTAGGGGAGTCCGAATAACCCGAGCAGCCCGATGAAAGACCGCGGTTAAACGCGAACTTTTCCCGTTGTTGTTTATCCTACCTATCCACCAGAAGCACGCCATATACATCATTTCCTTTGTTGGCGTTAGAGTAGCGATGAGTTTCAGGTGAGTCGTAAACACCGAATTCCACTTCATGTTGACACAGCGTGGTATCGCAGTATATTGATTAGTGATCCGGATTGAAAGGTGAAGCCAATCTCCGTGGCGATTCTGGGTCAATCCCTGCCAACTAATAAAAAAACGCTGGTTGTGCTAGTTGGCAGGAGGTAAAGGAGTACAGCTCCTACGTCAGTTTACCCCGTACGAGGAATGTAACTTCCTCGGTAAATCGCTCTCTTGACCCTCTCAAGCGGATGACGGGAAGAGACCATTAGGAGTTTCGTCGAGTTGAGTCTAGGCTGAGATCGAAATATATATATATATATAAAGTGTGACATACCCCGCGGGGAGCGGTGCGGGGTGATGGTGCGTTGGGACTTCTCCCTGCCTCCGCCAGCTCGAGATGGCCCCCTTTATAAGTGCCTCGGGGTCGTGCATTTCGGGACAGAGAAGACTTTGTATCGTCTTCGTTTCTTCACCTTGGCCTCATTATCGCCTCCTCCTCTCAAAGCAATGCCGTGTCGTGTTGGAAACATTGAAGTCATCCAGCGGGATGCACTGTCAGTCGACCTTCCCGCTGCAAGCTACTCCGGGCTCAAACACGAAATACGTGTTCTTCCCAGCGGGTACCAGAAAACTCCAAGCCACCGGAAGTTCCGCGTAGACACAATCTATGAGCGGGACCTCGAGGTGCCTGTCAGAGATGGGACGATTTTGAGGGCGGACGTCTTTCGACCAGCGGCCACTGAGGATCCAGTTCCGATCTTGTTGGCATGGTCTCCATACGGGAAGACAGGGACCGGTGAGTACATACTCACAAGTGGTAGTGGACGATTCTCACACGTTGTCTCTCATAGGGTTTTTCACTTTGGACCTTATACCCGGGCGTGTGGGCGTTCCTCAGAGCAGTCTATCCGGCTTTGAATCCTTTGAAGCACCTGATCCAGCCGAGTGGACAGCAAGAGGCTATGCAATCGTGAATGTCAACGCTAGGGGAGCGTTCGACTCTTGCGGCGATATAAGGTGAGCCCCCCCTTGATCCCCTCTCCCTCAAGGCGTATCATGGTTTAACGATTGCTGTCAAGATGGCACTCGACTGCTGATGGGCGTGACGGCTACGATGTAATCGAGCATCTCGCATCTTTGTCTTGGTGCAGCGGCAAGGTGGCGCTCGTTGGGAACTCTTGGCTAGCCATGGTGCAATGGTTTATAGCGGCAGAGCACCCCCTTCATCTCACATGCATTGCTCCTTTAGAGGGGAGCAGCGATTTGTACCGCGAAAGTCTGTGCCGGGGTGGTGTGCCATATACCGCATTTTGGGGGTTTCTATCCAAGGATTGTCTCTTTGGTTCGTCCCCGTGCGGTTGAAGCCCATAACCTTGCATGCTAATATCTACAATCTAGGTCGAAGCAGAGCAGAAGATCCCATCGCTATGCTGGACAAGCATCCTCTCATGAACGAATACTGGGCCGACAAAAGAGCGAAAATCGAGCAGATAGATGTCCCCGCTTACGTGCTGGCAAGTTATTCGACCGCTTTACACACTGTTGGCTCGTTCCGAGGATTCGAGGATCTTCCGCATGACAATAAGTGGTGAGTACCTAGGACCAAGAGTTTGCGTGAAGACGGGCTGCTCACAGAAACGCATGATAGGCTTCGTGTGCACCCAACCTAGAAATGGCATGACCTGTATTCGAAGGAATGCATCGAAGACCTCCAATTGTATTTCGACTATTTCCTTAAGAATCGGCAAAACGGATGGGAGAAAACATCTCGTGTCCGCGTGTCAACGTTGCGCTTCAACGGGGTACGTAGTGCAAATATTTCCTGCTCTGGCACGTTATCTGAATGCCAAATAACCACCAGAACATAACCACTCCTTCGCGAATTGGCCGGTGCCCGACACCCAATACACAGTCTTATACCTCTCTCCCGACAATCGCCTTTTGGGTACTGCCCCCAGCGAAAACGCAGCTCTCTCTTATCAGTCCGATCTGCCTTCCCTCCAGATGGACGCCGACGAAGAGGAGTTAACCTTTGAGTATACCTTCTCGCGTCGTACATACCTCATCGGATATTCTCGAGCCATCCTGTACATGTCCTCCACGGAGAGCAACGACATGGACGTCCTCGTGTCGGTGCGCAAAGCTGACGCCAATGGCAATGTGCTTCGCAATATCAACATCCCACTTGAAGACCTTAAAATGAAGGCGCCCGATGTTCCACTTGTTAACTCGCTTGTTTACCTGGGACCGAGTGGTATTCTTCGAGCCAGTCACCGCAAGATTGATACCCAGTTATCGAAGCCCCATTGGCCCGTTCACAGTCTCACCGAAAAGGAACTCCTCAACCCTGGCCAAATTGTCAAGCTCGAGATTGGGATCTGGCCGGCTGTAATGGTGTTTGAAGCGGGGGAGAAGTTACTTTTCCGCGTCGCTGGTCATCATATGGTCTTGGCGGAGTTTGAGCCTCTTCGAGGGGGATTCAAGACCGAGAACAGAGGCCGCCACAACGTTCATATCGGTACCAAGTATCCTAGTCACATCGTTCTGCCCTTTGTGGAATCTGATGTTGTGATTGGGAATGCTCAGAAATGAGTAGAGGTAGCATTATCACGGCCTTATTGGAGATATCTAGACAATATGTCAACTGCCCGTGAGCCCTATTGTTGCACACCATTAAAGCGTAACCCGGATTTTGTCCATCCATCGACCAAACAGTATTGCCAACAAGTCGTCGGCCCTTGGGGGGGGAATATGGATTTCAGAGTGAGTGGAAAAAAGCCCGGTGTCAAAACCTTCATGGACATGGCTGAGCAGTAAGAGACTGAAATGGGATGCAAAAGACAAATGTCCCTCGCAGTAGCGAAAGACCTCCCTATATAGTGCAACAGAGACCATTTTCTACCGCCTCAGTACAGTCCTACGCCTGGCGTAATCACCAAGGATTATATTGACTACTGCCGAGGGAACTCGAGGGTGATACACGTTGTAATGCTGCTACGGCACGATGTGGCGTGCTTTCACAACTGTCTGACGCAACGATAATGATAGGACCTATCATGCCTCGCAGATGGGTTTTAATTAAGTGTTGCTCCAAGCCGGCATCATGGTTATTTCACCGTCTCGGGAATAAATGGTCGTATAGGAATAGGAATATGCGGGCAGCCATGCACCTCAGCTAATCCGCGCTTGTTCTCTCCCGGCGTGCCGCTGCAACCGCAGCCCAGGTCGAGCAATGATTTCTCAGACTAGGCCATTCTTGGGTAGGCAGCTAGGCCCGCCTTCAATATTCGCTTGGAAAGAAAGAAGTGAATCCCGCGGAGGTGGAAAAGCCACAACGTCACCCGTCGAGCCGCCTTGACAGCGCCGGGCTGATGTGCCCCAAGCCGAGGCATCTCTTCAAATTTCCCCCCATTTACGACAGCAGAGCATTAGTAATATGAAATGGCCCTCCGAGTCCGGATCTGTGATGAGTAATGATGAAGTGGGCGTTGAGCGAGATGGAACTTCATATACTTGCCCCGGGCACGCCTAATATTCCGAACACATGCGCTACGAGATCTTCGACCGCAAACTGTGGCACATTAATCTCTGAAAGACCGACTCGGTGTCTAGTCCGCGATTTACTTCCCCTGTTCGGCTCCCTGCTCCTGCCTAGAGGCTAGAGCCTATGAAACGACAAATGGCCACATCTTAGAATGCTATATCTGCTCTAGCAACTGAGACGGCACTCGAGAATTCGACCTGGAACGATTCCTTTCCCGAGAACAACATCGAGGGCGAACTCGAGACGGACGAGTCCAGTGACTGGAACGATGATCTTGACAACCCCATGAACTGGCCTGTTGGGAAGAAGACGCTTCAGGTGGCAATGCTGTCTGCAACAGGGCTATTAGCGTATCAAAGACCTCCCATTCCTACTTGCTTCTCGAAAAGACTAACTCCCCATCCGTCAGATCTCTGGGAACATCCGTCCTAAGCCCTGCGCGAGTCCAAATCATGAACGAGTTCAACGTCAGCAGCACCGTCGCCCTCCTTCCACTGTCGTTATATATTCTCGCCCTGGGATTCGGTCCCGTCATTGGTGGCCCCCTTTCCGAGACCGTCGGCCGACACCCAGTCTATCTGGGCTCGATTATACTTGGCGCTCTCTTCACGCTCGGAGCCGGAATCACACATAGCATGGGCGCCTTGTGCTTCCTCAGGTCCATGGCAGGACTTTGCTGGGCACCTACGTTAGCGATTGGCCCGGGGTCATTATCCGAAACATTCTCGCAAAAGAACCGTGGTCCCGTCACGGCCATCTTCATCCTGATGCCATTTCTAGGGCCCGGACTTGGGTGAGTACGTCCATTCGAATAGGATACGGTTCTAACATTCGCCCAGACCAGTTATTGGCTCCTTTATCGTAAGCAGGAAAGGCTGGCGCTGGACACAATGGACACTTCTCTTCTTCTCCATTGTGTGTGCTGGTCTTATACTACTCTCAAGTGAGACCTTTCATCCAGCGATCAAACGACGGCTTGCGAAGAAAAGGGACATTGGGCTCTCGCCATCGCCTCCCTTAACAGCACAGCTCAAGGCCTTTGCTATAGTGGCTCTTGTTCGGCCGATCCGGATGCTCTTATTTGAGCCTATTATTGGCTTCATCTGCCTGTATGTTGCGGCTGAATTCGGTACTCTCTTCAGCTTCTTCGCTGCTGTGCCTTATACCTTCAGTACTACATATCGATTCACACTTGAGCAATCGGGGCTCGTGTTTATCTCCCTCATTATTGGGTGTGTCCTTGGACTTCTTACTATCCTCGGTTGCGACATCTTTCTCTACCGTAAACAGGCTACTCGATATCCGCTCCACCAAACCCCTCCAGAGTACCGTCTTTACCCAGCGATAATTGGAGCTTTTGGACTTCCTGTTGGCTTATTTTGGTATGGGTGGACTGCCAGACCTAGTATCTCATGGGCTAGTCCGGCAGCTGCAATTGTCCCCTTTGCCTGGGGCAACCTTTGTGTGTTTATTAGTACTGTCCAGTACATTACCGACACATATCATGGCAATGTGGTTGCCAGCGCGAATAGCGCCAACAGTCTAGCACGATATGGCTTTGCGGGCGTCTTCCCCTTATTCACGATTCAGAGTGAGTTGGTCTGTCTTGACGCTTTCCAGAGAGATACTGACCGAGTACAGTGTACGAGAAGCTAGGAATTGACTGGGCCAGTAGCCTGCTGGGATTCGTATCCCTTGCACTTCTGCCTATCCCATGGGTATTGTTTGAGTATGGAGCACGCATCAGGGCGAAAAGCCGGTATGAGACTACGGATTTCACTTGACACTGAGTGAGTTGTTGCGGGTAGTTAAAACTGCGGCATGTTGAGAATAATAGAGCGTCCCATTATGATATCGTAATTTGAATGTCGTGCGCTTTACGATGGCTGAACACCTTTCAATACCTGTTTATAGTCGCCACCCTTGAACTGGTAGGTTGATCCAAACAAGTCTGCTACTAAAGTGAATTCACAGATGGTGAGCCCATGTTCATATTGCTTCCGGAGCGTTGCCGATGAAGTTCGCGAGTCTCCCTAGAATCCCGCGGGTTTCAACTAGAGAGCAGCTTTAATACATTACCGGGGTTTTCGAGCCTCCCGAGACCCCGAGCTATTGGCATGATGAAACAAACAGGACGCCGTCACTCGAGTCCCTAGCTTCTCTGTAGTCCGGCAATGCAGTTTCTGGATGCAGGTTAAGATACCGATACTTTTTGTGAAGCTAATTGGAAATTTTACGAAATTCGCAATTTCGTAGAGAGTGCAAGGTTTAGAGTGGAATACTTTTGGTTCATCACTTCATCCGCCTTCTGCAATAGTAGAATACAATTCCTAGTTTCCCACAGCGTTGCTCTTCTCACCTCGGTGCAATTCCATTACAATACTACAAGCCATCGCCCGGAACTGACTTTATCTCAGATTTTAGATGCAATACCTAGTCAGAGGCAAATATGTGTAAGTGGGTTAATCGGGACAATTACATAATAAAGGGACAGATCTACAGCAATTTGTCATCAAATTTGGACGAGGCCTGTGAATTGCGGGGTAAGGGATGTTGGTCGCAAAAGTCCGGTTTTGAATTCTATCAGGATAAGCAGTATCCGGGCGGGGACTGCGAAGTCGGGGCGATGGATCTCAAACTGTTATTCATTAGAAGAGGCGATACACAAGTAGCTCCTTAGGTCCATGACGCCTCATTTTAATCGCTGATGGCGTGGGAACGAGTCATATCAAGGCCATATCGTATTCGTACTGCTGAAGCATAAGTCCGTAGTCAATCAAATTCTTCCCGTCTCCTCACTGGGGTAAACCGTAATGAATGTGGCTGAAGTCTTATTAGCTCTTGCGATTAGTTGGTCGATCAACCAGTGAGCATGTCACTCATGTTCATAGATCAAGTTAACTGCCTCGTCCTCTTTTGTGGTCCTTCGCATGTGCCCGCACAATAGACCAGCCACCACCACGACGCAAATCAACCGACGCACGGCAAATCATGAAGCCCATGAAACCCAGACCAGAGAAAGCGCGGAGAATAGCAGTTGCTTGCACGACGTGCCGCCGGAAACGAATCAAAGTAACATCCAGCCCTTTTCAACGACACGGCTGATTTTCCGCTAACACGCTGTCTAATACTTACAGTGCGATGGCGGCAAGCCTTCATGTGGTGCGTGCAAAGCTCTTGACGATAAATGCGAATATCTTCATGCAGACAACAAGCGCAAGTAAGCCAAGACTCTCCTGTGGACATCACCACGCCTCTCCTGATCACACATTGAAACCCCCGATTCAGACCTCCAAGTAAACGCTACGTCGAATCCCTGCAAGCTCGCATCAAAGTCCTGGAGACTGAACTATTGGCATGCGGCCGGGTCGTCCACGACAACTTCAAGGAGGGCGAGGTAGCAACATTGGGTGACGCTGACGCTGGCGATCAACCTGACGAACCGGCGAGCGACGGTGAAAGTTGCGCAGGGGCAGAACGGGCAGCGGACGAGCTGATCCGTGAATTGACAGACCGATATGGTTCCATGACTCTTGATGACGATGGAAGGCTGCGCTTCTTTGCGTCCCAAAGCAACTTCCACCTTCTGGATGGATTGTCAGGAACCTCGCGGGACCAGACTCCCGCCCGCCTCTCCAATCCGGATGACAATCCATTAAATCGTCTCGATCAAGTCATCGACATGCCCTTGGAGCTGCAGGAACATCTCCTCGAGCTCTTCTTTCGGTGGCTAAACCCCTGGGTGTACGTCATAGAAAAGGACATCTTCATGCGAGACTTTCGCAGCGGCAAAGAGAGCAGCTACTGCACGCCTCTGCTCCTCCTCTCCATCTTCTCAGTCGCTTCCCGGTTGTCGGATCGGGAAGAAGTTCGCACGAATCCGGATGACCCCAATACGGCTGGCGTCGCCTTCGCTGAGCGAGCAAAGATGCTCCTGTACCTCGAATGCGAGACAACTACCATTCCTGCCGTGCAATCTGCCGTGCTCCTTTCATTCTGGTGCATGGCCGAGAATAAAGAGCCTGCTGGCTGGCTCTATATTGGTGAGATGATTTGCCGACTTCACATGATCCTCCGACCTGGCTTCTCACACTCCTCTCACTTAGGCATGGCAACTCGAATGGCTTTCAACTTGGGTCTCAACCTAGACAGCACTAAGTGGGTCAAGTCTGGTCTCATTACGGAAGAGGAATCCATCATGCGAAAGGTTGCATGGTCCGGCTGCTGGACTCTAGATATGTATCGGAACTCCCCCGTGGCTCAGTTGCGCGGTTCGCCCCCCTCTAACAATACGGCAGGCTATTTTGTCTTGGACTAGGACGAACTGGCATGATATCGAATCGCGACATCACTTGCCCGAAGCCGGATCTGCTTGTCTCGGCAGAATTCGAAGCGTGGACGCCGTCGCACACCGACACTGGCCAACCGGGTGCATTTGGGGCACACTCGAGAATCGCGTCCAATGCCCGCTACATGTCGGAGCATCTGAGCATGGCAGTACACGCTCTTGACATTATGTATGTTTTCCTTCGCGGCTAGGTCCAACGATGCAGAACGCTGAAGGCGATGTAGATATGCCCCCAATAGCAAGTCGTCTCAAATCGAAGTCGAGGCTCTTGTGTCCAAGACAGATCTCGCCATCCAGACCTTCTGGAGGACCCTTCCAAGCTTCCTTCGTCTTCCCAGTGCCTCTTCCACCCCCGCACTGCCTCACGTCTACCAGCTTCAGTGAGTGCTTCTATCCGAATATGCATGCAGCGATCCTAACAAGTTCATGTAGTATTCAGTATCATGTCGCGCAAATACTCCTCCATCGACCATTTATTGGGCGACGGAAGGCTGACCGGAGAAGACAAGGTGCTTTACTCGACGAAAATAACCATCACCTAAAGACATGCAGAGAATCAGCTCGCCAAATCATCACGCTATTACGCACTTATAAGTTCCACTACACACTGGTAAAGCTCCTTCCCAATGTCGTTAAGGATATAAAGTATCCATCGCTTACACATTCCCAGCGCTGTATCGCAGTCGGAACAGTCTGCCACACGTTCACGGCGGCTATTATTCATCTGATGGACGCGATATCCGACGACCCGGTCATCCGACAACAAGGGAACTCCCGGCTTCGTGTTTGTATCTCGGCCCTTTAGGAGATGGGGACGGCGTGGACCTGGAGTTATCGAGCATGTCGAGCCATCCAGTCACTCGCCACAGCCTGGCTGACGCGTGCATCCTCAGACACGGCATCGAGTTTAATAGCCACGCCACGGGCCGACAATGTGACGCAGCTCCCAAATGGCCGGGAGCTCTCCTCCGAACCGCAGCTAGGTGTTGATGTTGTTCCCCCTGTTCCGTCGTCTGTTGTGTGTCGGAGTCCCCTGGCCCAGTTGGACAATGGGAATGTGTCGAATTTTGCAGCAGACGAATTGCAGTGGCTTCTTGATGACAGCTTCAATGCTTGGCCATTCCCCAGCTACGACTTAGCCGACTTGGATAATATGGAAGGTGCAGGTTGTCTTGAAGAGTGGCTAACGAGAGCCTCACAAGACATGTTTAATTCTTGATGGTTATTTTATTGCATTCTACATGCATTCAAATCACATCGAACTCATCTAGTTCAACTCGGTCATCTTCCCAGTCAGTGCGTCCATGCCAGACACACTCATGCCTTCCAAGTTGCCCTGTTCCATGGCCACCATCAAACCCCTCATGGCCTTTCCGTTCTGTCCCCCCGGTCCTCGCTGCAGAACTTCCTCGGCGAACATGCGCAGCTGCATGGGGAATTGAGGATCGCCGTAGTGCTCAATAATGTCGCTCTTCTCGACGGCGCTCTTGACATTCTGCCAAACCGTCTCGTCCATGGCCATGCGCAAG
Source organism: Thelonectria blattea (assembly GCA_024115155.1). Taxonomy (NCBI): domain Eukaryota; kingdom Fungi; phylum Ascomycota; class Sordariomycetes; order Hypocreales; family Nectriaceae; genus Thelonectria; species Thelonectria blattea. The sequence continues at coordinate 36,427 of JAMQMW010000373.1, forward strand.
CAAGTATTTTGCGAGTCGGCGTTCCACCACTCCGGCAGGATACCAGGTCTGCTCTCAGCCGCGGCCAAGAAGCGCTTGAAGCCCGGCAGACTGTCCGGGTTGCCGGCGTACAAGCTATCGTCGTCGACGTTTCCCTCCATGTTGTAATCGTCCTCGGTCCGGAGACGGAAAGAGTCGAGGAGAAGTCTGAAGACGTCGGTTTGGGAGCGGTCGTGCAGCCAAGTACCCTTTTCGAGACGTGTGAACGGATCGGGGACACCACCGTCGAGACCCTTGGGCGGGGAGGATCGCGATTGGGGGCCTGGGGTTTGGGCATTGGTGGACGACTTTCCGCAGATCTTCTTGTGAGACTTCCAATCTTTCTTTTGGCACTCTCGGGAGCAGTAGGGTGTATCGGAGCACTTTGCACATCTTTTGATGCTAGTGACGGCCTCGGTTTTGGAGCAAATGGTGCACGAGAGAAGAGCCATTTCGACGACGTGGGATCGGAGATCGAGATCGGGATGTGGAGGAGCTTGTGGTATTCGGTTCGGCCCGCACGTCTGAGCGTTGATGGACTGGACAGAGTGTTAGCAATGGAGTCGTGATAAACTGGAATGCAATTGCGCACCTTTTTGATGCGATTCAATGTCAGCCTGTCTTTTTTCTTCTTCCCAGGTACGATATGAACGAGGGGAAAAGGGGACATGCAGGGAGGAAACTGATCTCACTAGCTCCTGCCGTCGACCACCTAATGTGACTGGGATTGGCGACGCGTTGCCCAATGACAAGGAAAGGGCGGTTGTTATTGTGCCTCAGGCAAACATCGAGTTGCTGAGTGGTGCCTTGGGCAGCCATATTATCTTCTCTGCTCGGCTATTTTTGTCCATAGAGGGCCGTCATCGAAAGGGGACGAATTGACATCATGATTGAGCATGGAATTGAGAGTCAAGTCTGGACACCGAATGGCTGTTCAAGGCCGCAGGTGGTTCGCAGGATTCATGCACCTTCCACGCACTGCCAGCGAAATCATTGACTCGTATCAGCTGACCGGGCAGATCGTTTCGGTGGCAAAGATGACGCTGCTTCGCATATTCTTGTAATTTTACTCGAGTACGAACACACCCGACTCATTCTGGGCAACATCCTCTTCGAGCCTGTTAAACATCATGCCTCGACCAGAAGATGAAGTAGCCACAAGCGACAACTGCGAAATCGCCCGACAGCAGAAATTGCCCAATGGTAATTCCATTCAAGTCACGGCCGCATTAACGGGGGTCTCACTATCCCCCGAGGTATGTCATGCCCAACTCCAGTGCAAGGTGTCTCGGGAAGTTGTCTGGGGCATTTAGGCAGATAGCTTTGGCAGATGAAAATGGGATTTTCATCACTCTAATGATGTTCGTCGCCCTGACACTAACTTTCTTATTCAGGTTGATGGAACAAGTGACGACGAACACTTCCTGCAGGACCTGTGCCATACCAACCCCCTCGACGATAAGACGCGCATTGAACAAGAAAAGGGAACACTGACTACGTACCTACATAATTGGATACTTGACAACGATCAGTTCAAGGATTGGCTCCGCAAAGGCAACACGCCGCTCTTGATCCAAGGTAGCCACGGAACGGGGAAAACGATGCTACTATGTAACATCATCAATAAGTTGCGCCCCGGGAAGAAGAGACTGAAGGACATAGATCCTAACGCCCTTGTTTCTTTCTTCTTTTGCCAGGGCCGCAGCGACACGGACGCGTTGCGCGGCTTGATCTTCCTGCTTGCCACACAGGATCAATCACTCCTCTGTTGCCTCCAAGAGGAGTATCGCCGTCAAGGGGAGGGGCTTTTTGAGGGACCGAGAGCCTGGGTGGCTTTATCTGAGATGCTGTCCAAGATTCTGGAACTGGCGATCGATCACGACGTCTATCTGATCCTTGACGGACTCGATCAACTTCTGGGAGCCTCGGACCCGGATCGGTTCATGCAATTCATCTGCAAATCGTCCCAGCTCTCACACGTCAAGTGGCTTGTCTCATGCCGCGACGGCGAGAGCTTTCGAAGCCAGGCCCGCACACTGTGTCTTGACACCGAAGAGCCTGTCTCGGATGCTGTGGACTACTACATGCGCCGCAAGCTGTCCATACTCGCCTGCACGGATCGTAACGAACCGCTCTTCGCCATGATCCGAAAATACATCCGCGAGAAAGCCAAAAATAATTTGCTCTGGGTGACTCTTATTTGCAAAGAGCTCGAAAGCGAGGGATCTCCGGGCGATCTCTGCATCCGACTCTTGCTCGAGAATACCCCAGAGACATTGGATGACATGGTGCAGCGGTCCGAGGTGAATAAGTTGATCGACGGGGGCCACGAAAACTTCAAGAACTTCAGGAAGAATCTGGACCAAGATCTATTGGACAAAGCCATCGAAGTCTTTGCAAAGGCACACGACATGGCATCAACGAGGGTTAGCCCGGCCTATACGATTGGCAAATGTCGGGCCGCGATTGGTCTCTCTGCGTGCAACCGCGAGATGAGCTACCAAGAATCGCAAAAGTGGAAGTACTTGGAGCGTGCCGAAAAGTACAACAAAGAAGCTCTAGAAGGAGCCCAAGAGACCATGAACAATAGGCGCATCGACAGGTCAAGTTCGACGTTGCTGTCTTGCGAGCTCGCAGGGCTCTTCTGGAACCAAAGCCGCGTCTGGATGAGCTTCACGCTGTGTTGATTCATGTAATCGCTTTGAGGAACAAGTATGAGAGTAGTGACCCGGATTTGGTGGATGATACGGCTTTTGCACTGGGGAGGCTTGAAGAAGCGATGGCGGAGGGTAACTGATGACAATGCGGAGGTACGCAGGTAGTTTAGATATGGATGGCTGGCTTTTATATAACAGAGGACCAAATTGTATCTATACTTATGGAAAAGTTATTATCGAACCTTTATTAAATATAGCCTAGGTACTAAGACTCTTCTCGGCTACTCACCTGATCACCCAGGCTCAACGGAACAACAGAGAATCAGCGTATTATCCTCAATACAGCAAAGCTAAACCCATTCTCATCTAAGTGAATACATGGTAGGGAACCCTGCTTATTTCGACAAAAGAGGGTTAAAGTTCTTACTAATAGGAATCTATTCAGAATTAAAAGTCGAATGGCTCAATATCTACCGTCTTGTTGTCGTCTATCGCATCCTTGATTGCCTGACAAACCGCCATGGCAGCCAATCCCGCCTCTGCGGAACAGCTCGGTGCCTCCTCACCACGAATCACCTTCACAAAGTGATTCAGCTGCAGTTCGAAGGGGACCCCCGGCGGCACAGGCACCTGGTCCCTGACCAGTTCAGAGTGCCAAGTCTTCTGCGTCCCGTTGTACGACCACGTCGTCATGTCCGGCACGCTGAGCGACGCCTCGGTTCCAAATACTCGGTACATGTCCTGACCGGCCTTGGGGATGAGCGGGTTCTCTCCCGTGCCGGCCTCGAAGTTGTAGGGCGAGGGGAGGTTGTCCGAGACTAAGAAGCTGCCGACGACGCCCGACTTAAAGCGTATGGTAAGCACGGCTCCCTCTTCGGCATCGAAGCCGCGCTGCGAGATGGTCTTTTCCGCGTGTACTCGGACGATGGGGCCGAACAGGTAGTGAAGCAAGTCGACCTCGTGGATCATGTTGATCAAGACTACTCCGCCAGTCTTCTCTCGTCGCCACGTGGCCGGGGGGTCGAAGTAGTCCATGGGCTTGAAGGTTGCCCAGATACCGTTGATGGCGATGATGTTCCCCAGGGCTCCAGATGACACAATCTCCTTGGCCTTGACCATGTACGGGTTGAAGCGTCGATGGTGTCCAACAACAGCCTTGACTCCCGTCTTCTTCAAGTGGTCGACCAGGTCTTTGCCGCTCTGAATGTCGGTGCTGACGGGCTTCTCGATCAACACATGGACGCCGCCAGCAGATAGTTCCCGTGCGAGCGAGACGTGCGTGTGATTTGGCGTGCAGATGATGGCGGCGTCTGGCTTGTCCGGGGACGCGAGCAGTTCGGCAACGGACTTGTAGTAAGCGGCGCCCAATTCTTCGGCGAGTTTCTGGCCGCCGGGCATGAGATCGACAATGGCCACGAGGTCCGCATCGTGGCTTTCCACGACGGTTTTGGCGTGGCGAGGACCAATGAGGCCTACACCGACGACGGCGATTTTGACCTTGGGAGGGGTATTCGTTGACATGGTGTGAATGGAGGGTGAGTGGGAGACATGGATCCTTCTTTCGTCTCTGGGAGACGCATGCGAAGCTCCTTGTTATATACAAGAAGAAGCCATCCCCCTATTGTGACTCCGATGCCGGGTTGATGCCAAAATGTTTTTCCAAGTCCCTCCACAGCGGGGATTTTGGTTCCCCCGCGGGGGTTGCGGGGTAGTTAATTGCGATTGAAGACGAACCATTGCCTCGCAAGGAAGACTATTTTGGTTTTTGGGCGTTGTCTGGTAAATGTTCTACCGCTTTAAAGAGATGGTCGGCCCGTCGGTTTTGCTAGCTTCGCTGAGTTTTTTGAGCTTTCTGCTTGTCTCTTGAGGCATCAAAGGCTCAACCCATGCCGACTTGGACTTGACATCCAATGTAGGAGTTCGAACCCGGTGATAATCTTCTTTTCAGGCTCATATGGTATTATTGCAGTCCACTCAGAACAACCCTGTTCTAATAGATGCTGACGACGAGCAAGTTAACAGTCGTCGCACCCATCTTGTCTATATCCCCAATCAGGTTCGACGCGTCAACTCCCAGCGCGACCCTGAGGCCATGTGTGAAACACGTCTACATCTACATCGATAACTTGAACATGTGGATTCAATTGAGGTCAAAGAGATTTCAATTGCCAAAGTCAATCACCTAAATCTTCAATGGGACTTCACCCAGCGGTTTGACAAATTGACATTAGGTAACCTAAAGGCCATTCTCATCCGTCAATAAAGCAATAGGAAGCATTTAACGTCCCCAACAATCTGTTCGGCCCGAAGACCAACGGTAATGAGGACGAGCGTGCCAATTGGCAGAAAAGTTGATCGCTTTACGAGCGGAATGCCCAAGTTGAAGAAATAAGAGGAGAGATGCAGGGTTATAATGCTGATGTGGAAGGTAGCGGCGTCGCGCGAGAATCCGTCAACCTGCAAGCTTGCACGTATAAAGTCAAACTTGACAACAAATTCCAGTCCCCCAAGTGCAGGACAGCAGGAAAGCGTGCCCTTTCCAGATGCATAATTCCACAGTGGCAGAGCTTGTAACTCCGCACACGACCAGAAGGAGTGACTGTGACTGGCGTGGGAGGATTGGGTTCCTTAGATGAACTAGAGTCTAGTGCCCCTTCTTCGCAAGCAGTAACTTGAGATGGATGTATGGAATGGAGAAATTATACTGTTACTAGTATCTATATTTAGTCAGTGAAGATACACATTAAGTATATGCATTATTAAGTCGAATATCTGAGTTATACGTTCTGTGTCCCATGCTCTATCCTTATTTTTATTATCTCCTCGGAGGAAATATCCTTATACGTCTACCCAACGCCGCAACACCGAACTTTTACCTTACCTACTCCATAAATCATTCTCGTCATCCCGTCACATCTCCGAGGACAATGGCAACAGTCGGCTTGCCTCGGAACCCCGACTGAGCCGCTGGTCTCCATGTCAGCTTCATCCTTGCGACATGATGCACCTGAAGCTGTTTTAGGGATTTGAGGTGCTACAGTTGCTATCAAAGTGGCACGATTTAATATATTCGGCTCCTTGTGAGCCATATCTTCCGGGTGGCATGCATAGGTTTGCGGGGAGGGCGGCGATTGCGGCGTGTGCGGCACAGGGGAATCACTTTGGCCGCAACGATCTCTAACCAACCAGAACACTTCAAGTTATCGAGACGGATATACATGTTCATGTAGAGAGATTATGGGTTTGCGTGACTGCATGCGATGTGACGCCGACGACCCGGGTTTCATAATGGTGAACGTAATGGCGGCGTCTGCGGCCTCGGCGGACATTGCGGCCAAGATAATCAAGTCTGTAAATGGTAATTTGTACCATTGTGAATGTAGTAAAGAGTAAATAAGATATATAATGACTATAAGATGAACGACAAATCCCTTCATTCTCAGCATCACCATCAAGTCGACTAATCTTGACAATCCTCACTTACCCTATTCAATATTCAGTTTACGCGTCTCACTTCAACATGCCTGCCACTATCCGTCAGTACAAGGCCGCCTGTGTTCAGTCTGAGCCCGGCTGGTTCAATCTCGAGAAGTCGGTCCAGAAGACCATCGCCCTCGTCGAAGAGGCCGGAGGCAAGGGATGCAAGCTGATTGCTTTCCCGGAAACATGTAAGATCAAATCCTTCCAACTGCGTCTCGAACTTGTGCTGACACACTCCAGGGATCCCTGGGTATGAAACATGAACCAATACACATGTGGTGGTTGACTAACACATCTCAGATATCCCTATTGGCAGTGGCGAGTCAACTACCAGGATTCCCTGCCTCTCCTGAAGGAGTACCACCAGAACAGCCTTCGCCCTGATTCCGACGAGATGCGACGCATTCGCGCCGCGGCCAAGGAGGCCCAGATCTTTGTTTCTCTCGGATACTCGGAGATTGACGGAAACAGCCTCTATATGGCACAGATCATCATCAACCCTGCCGGTGAAGTCATCAACCACCGTCGCAAGATCAAGCCGACTCATGTTGAGCGTCTTGTCTTTGGCGAAGGCACCGGCGACTCGCTCGACAGCGTTGTCGAGACGGAGATTGGAGCTTTGGGCCACCTCAACTGCTGGGAGAACGTAGGCTGCATATTTCACTTTGGCCATGGACTCAAGTACTGACCATATTAGATGAACCCCTTCCTCAAGGCTCATGCCTGCGCGCTCAATGAACAGATTCACGTCGCAGCTTGGCCAGTCTACCCTCCCGCCTCGACCCTCAAGTACCCCGATCCCTACACCAACATTTCCGAGGTGCAGTCGGAGCTCGTCACTCCTGCGTATGCCTACGAGACCGGCACCTGGACCCTCGCCCCGACTCAGGTCGTCACTCGCGAAGGAGCACGCCTGAACCTCCCCAAGCGCCTCCAGGATGACGAGGCTGCTGTCGATGGTGAAGCCGCTGTGATTGGCAATGGATTCGCCCGCATCTATCGTCCCGACGGTTTCAGAGCCGTCGAGGACCCCGCGAAGACGTTCGATGGCATCGTCGTCGTTGACGTTGATCTGGACGAGAACTTGCTGACCAAGCGACTTGCTGACTTTGTGAGTACTCAAGTCGGAAATACCCCTGAAAGAGTGCTAATGATATTGCGGGAAAAGGGCGGCCATTACATGCGACCCGACCTCATTCGCCTCTTGGTCGACAAGACTCCCAAGACGTACATTGTTGATGCCAACGCTGCTGATCCCACCACCTTCCCGAGCACTCTCGAGCGTCTTGGCCTTGGAAAGCCACTTGGGGCGACCGAGGAGTAAATGTTGGATTATTTGACTCAATTTGTCATGTAGGAAGGTCGTGGACAAAGAATTGAAGAAGGATTGAGATGTGGAGGAGCCAGGAGGACAGTACGTTTGTTCTCCTTTGCTGATGAACCGGGCGACCCCTCTCTTATCATCTAGAAACGTTGTGCTTTGGATTGTGACAGTTTCGTATCTTCATATGAACGATAAAATAGCTAGCTCTGAAGATACATGTATTTTGATTTGAGATCCAGTTTACTATCAACATTCCCAAGTATTTACTATCCCGGTAAACCTAGAATGAAAATGAAGTTTTAAATAGAACTTGTAACTGAAAGCGACGTGTAGTCGTGTGACTTTGTATTATGTCTACGTGACTAAGAAGAATTCTTCTTCTCCATTTCCTGGTAAACACTCTCAACATCTCCGTCCCCCTCAATCTTCTCCCCAAAAGCCTCTTGGATCTTCTCCAGAGTGTAACCCCGGGTCTCGGGATACAAGAAGTAAAAGACGGCAATCTCAACTAGCAGCCAAACAACATACACGAGGTAATACTTCCACCCTAGATTGTCCATGCCGATGGGGTTGACGAATTGGTTGAAAAAGGACGCGGCCTTGGTCGAAAACACCATGATGCTGAGACCCATGGCTCGGAGCCGGAACGGGAGGATCTCTGTAGGGTAGAGGAACAGCAGCGGGTTGAGACAAACGTTGAAAGCCGTGTAGTAGATGAAAATGAAGGCCAGAGCCGACTTGCTGGCAGCTTTCGAGCCGGTGTTGTTGTAAACGGCGATACTTGCGGTGAGGGCCGAAAAAGTGACAAACATCGCAATGCCACCACCGACAAACATTTTTCGTCGACCAATCTTGGTAGACAGGACGGCAGCTGATAGAGCGGTGGCATAGTTAACAGTGCTGATGGTTCCGGTAAGCATCGTCAGCTCTCGCTGGGTCGTGATGCCGATGCTCGACAAGATCTTGGTGAGATAGTACGAAACCAAGCCGTTTCCAGACCACTGTCCGAAGAATGCGAGCGTGACGAGAATGGCGAGTCGTTTGCGATTTGCCGGCGTTGCGAAGAAGAGTTTGATGCCGGACGATTCGACCTCCTTTTCGGCTCTCAGAGTCTCAGTCATTTCACGAAACTCGGCCACCACTAGGGGATCCGACCTATCCCCGTTCCCGTGACGCTTCGCAAGGATCGCGAAAGCCTCTTCGCTTCGACCCTTGTAGCAAAGCCAACGCGGCGATTCGTCCAAGAACCAAACCGAGCAGATCTGGAGGACCGCCGGCCCAGCCTGCACAAGTGTAGGGATACGCCAAGCCCAGGCGCTGGAGAGACGGTAGCTCCCGAAACCGATCCATCCGGCCAAGAGAGCTCCGAGGTAGTAACTGGTGTTGTACAGCGAGCCGAAGAAGACGCGGTGTCGAGGATGGGCGAGTTCCGAGATGAGAATGGGCGCTGCGGCCAGAGCGAGAGTGATTCCGAAGCCGACGACGATTCTGCCTCCTATGAAGAGCCCGATGGAGTGACTGGCGCATTGCATGATGACACCGATGATCATGATGAAACTACCAATCAAGATGGACAGCTTTCGACCAAATCGGTCCGAGATGATTGCGGAAACAGGCGTAGATAGGATGGCTCCAAGGGGGTAAGAAGCGCTGGTGAAGCCGAGCAGAGCACCGGTTGGGCTTCCGAACTCATCTTTCCAAGCCGAAACACCTTGGAGTACGGTGAGGAGACTGCCATCGAATCCGTTGGTGGCGGAAACAACGAGACAGGCAGGAACGAGGATGAAGTAGAGATTGAGGAGAGAGCGCGGAATGGAAAGGGCAGAGTGCTTATCCTGAGCAAGGATCTCTGCGACGGACAGAGTTGGTGATGCACCTGCCATGTTGAGTTTTCTTGCCGTTGAAAGTAGATTGATGTTGAGACTTGATTCGAAGGCCAAGAGGGTTTCGAGTCCCTCTTATACGTAATTGCTTCACTCGGTGAACTGCCGGTTCGCGACTGAGTCGCAAACTCGGGTCAGGTCGTATGACGCCCAAACTGAATCGGGATCACCAGTCTCAAGGATGATGAACCAGTTCCCCATGGGGGATCCCCCAATGGTGGGTAAAGTTTGCCCATGTCGGAGAAGAGTCTGGGGGCGCGGAGAGACGGACCAAGGCCGTGTGAGCTCTCGACCGAGCGGAGTCGAACCGCTTCTCCCCGCTGGTCTACCGAGGGGTTTTGGTGGAGGCTGGTGACTTTCTAGGGAAATTAGGGGAGACACGGACATGCTCCGGTCTATAGTTTGGTGCTGTAACTTATGATGTTGACTTCAAGTTGTGTGGATGTGTATAGCTTCCCATGAAAGTGGCAAAACCTTGCTGTGCAAGCAGAGCTAATTGCACCTTCTGAGGTTAATTCAATCTTGGTTATTACATAGGACATATACGTTGGTCGCGGTCTCTCAGCCCTGGGTCCCTGACCTTCTTCCATCCGACGCAACACGGCGACTTGCGGGGCCGGTTTCCTGCTTGACCGAATAATTGCACTTGTCATGTGCCTGAAAGCATTTGCATCCTCTTATTACCCGAGACTAGAGAACACGGAATGGGTTCCGATGAGAATCGCCAGATATTATGATCTAATCATGTAGATGCCAGCTACCAATCTAATTTGCGGAAACTTCAATTGTTCGACGGCTCGTCATGACAACTTGTCTTCTACTACCCAACTACTATGGATCTTGCTTCAATTGACTGGCGAAAGCGCTTCTCGCCCTAATCTTCTCCCCAAAAAGACAGAGTAACCACGGAACCGAGGTCAGGAGAAGCCCAACACATCCTAAAATGCTCCCGGCGATGCCATAAGAGAGGTTCGAAAACATGACGTGAGTAAAAAGAGGGAAAACGCCAGCGAGAAGGTTCCGACACATGCTCTGAGCTGCCAAAGCCGTGGAAGCATATCGGTGATATGTCTCGGCGAGGTAGTTGAAGACTGCCAAGTAGATGTTAAAGATCCCCATGGTGCAGGACCCAATTGCAATGGCCGGGACAATCCAATGCACATCGGGAGACGCACTCCAGCCAAACCAGAAAAGTCCAACGGGCAGCAAGATGGACTCGATGCACGCAGAGTACAGCCAACCTTCAGGCCCAAACATGCGACTAGGCCATAGTCTGCGAAGGATGGGATCTTGAATAATGTTCAAAGCTGCGCCCAAGACTGATCCCACAACAACGGCCGTGTACACGGCGCCGACTTGGATGTTACTGAAGTGATAGACTTCTCGAAACACGATGCCGATGCTGTTGAACTGCATGTAGAGAATGGCCCAAGCAAAGGAGACCCAGGCCGAGAACCAAAAGACGACGGGTTCCGTGACAAGAAGCTTGAGGGGGAAGGCGAAGCTGGACCAGATGATGGCGATGCCGAACTGCGGCTGGTCGCTCTCCTGGGGACAGAATCGGAGCGGTGGGAGGTTGGCGTCTCTAGATTCGAGAGGTCCTGAAGATTGACGTGCTTGGCTGTTGAGATGATTGAGGGCAGCACATTTCCGCTTCAGCAAGACATTGCTTCGAGTCTCGGTAAAGAAGAAGAAGAGACACAGGGTCGTCAAACCGACTGTCACCAGTTGCGGATAGAAAACCCATCTCCAACTGAGCTTCTCAACAATAATGCCACTGAACAAGGGACCCAGACCAGTTCCCGCCATGACAGTCATCGAGTATAGCGCCATTGGAGTGTTTCTCTCGTCGTGATGAAATAGATCGCTTATTACGCCGCCCGTCAAGGTCGCGAAGATAGACGCTCCGCTGCCCGTCACGAGCCGCGAAACGAGCATCCCGGCAAAGGAATCCGTCACGGCACAACCGAGCGTCCCCAAGAAGAAGACGACTCCCGCCCCAACAAACACCCAGTACCGGCCGTGCGTCTCGCTGATGGGGGCCATGATCATGGGCGCGAAGCCGAAGCCCGCCACGAAGAGGGTGATGCCGAGGTTGTATTCGGTGATGGAGACGTTCCATTTGGAGACGAGTTGCTGCGTGGCCATTGCGTATGCGCCTGCAGAGTAGGCGGCGAGAGTCGAGGCGATGAAGGTTCCGAATAGGGTGATCGTCTTTCGGCGCAGTGTCCATCGGAAGGGGGAGCGGAATTTGTCGAGGTCGATGGAAGAGAGATGTGTTGCTGCTACAGCCCCGATTCCTCTGGACTCGAGATGTTCTGCCAACGAGAAACCGGGGAGTAGAGAGTCGAGACCGAGAGGGATATCGATCTCAAGCTCTGCGTCTCTGATGGAGTCGACGGTGGAAGGGTGCGGTTTTGTCATGATGAGATCGCCATGTTTGAGAGTGTTTGTCCATGAGGGCATATTGATGTCGAACGCAGGTTTCGGTCATCAATTGTCGCTTTGCGCTCCTGATCTTGTGGTTGAGGGGTTGATCGGCTTCTATTCCGAGATGCTTGGCGTTTGGTGTGAGAATTGAAGAAGTCTCGTGCTAGAAGTCTCAACACTGGGATCAATCAGAGAGGGAGATGCCTTGATTGATGATTGAAGATGAAGAACTTGAGCCTCAATCCTCATAACCGAGATCAACCGAAAATTCGAATCCTTCTCCAAGTCCGCTCTCGGCCAAGACCTACTATGCAATACTGCAAATCGGCCCCGATCGGCTCCATCATGGAACCTCCAGACCTCGGACGCGGAGACACGGACTCACTCCGATCATCACCTCCCCGCAGTCTCCACCACCATGATGCACCGTCATGAGTCCTCTGACTCGCCTCGGGTGATTCCCCAGCCATGAGACGTCACCAGAACTTGCGTTGGGTATTTAACTGCATCATGTTCGGTCCAGAAGCTCGATCCATCCTTGGACAAGGTAAATGGCCGTCCAGTCCTTCTTTCCTGCTTCTTTTCCTCCCCCCTCATGATTGAGAACATCCAACACACCATGGCCTCCATCCCTTCATCAAAGGCGGCCACTGGGGCAAAGGGGTTTGCCCGGGAAAAGCTGGCCCAGATGACGCTGGAAGAAAAGGTCCTGCTGTTGACTGGCCAAGACCTCTGGCGCACCAATGCGATCCCTCGCCTGGGCATTTCTCGAATGAAGACGTCTGATGGACCTGTTGGTGTACGCGGTGGCATTTTCACCGACGGTGTCAAGACTGCTTCTGCGCCTACGGGGTAAGTTTTATGTTCATAGCTCTTCTGGTTTAATGACTGATTGCGATAGTGTCTCACTCGCGGCCACTTGGGACCACGAAGTCATCGAAAGGGTGTGCGAGGTTCTCGTCACTGAAGCTCGAAGCAAAGAGGTGGACGTGGTATTGGGCCCTACTGGTAAATATTCCTTCTTGAAGACAGCCCCTAAACTAACATGATGCAGTCTGCATTCCCCGTACACCACTAGGAGGCCGTAATTTCGAAGCCTACAGCGAAGACCCCTTCCTCACCGGAAAGCTTGCATCCACCTTCATCAAATCCCTCCAAAGCGGAGGAATCGGAGCTTGCATCAAACACTTCGCCGCCAACGACCAAGAAACACGCCGATTCTTCATCGACGAAAAGATTCCCGATCGAGCCCTTCGAGAAATTCATCTCCAGCCCTTCCAGATTGCGATCCGAGACAGCGACCCTTGGACTCTCATGACGGCATACAATAAGGTCAATGGCACCTTCTGTTCTGCGCATGACTTCTTGCTTCAGAAGGTCTTGCGCGAAGAGTGGCAGTGGGAGGGACTGGTCATGAGTGATTGGTTCGGCACCAACAGCATCGCGCCTTCTGTAAATGCTGGGTAAGCACTTGACCCATCCAGACAAAACAGCAAGAAGCTGACTGTCCGAAGTCTCGATCTTGAAATGCCAGGTCCCGTTCGACGCCGCGGAGAACATCTCCTGGAAGCCCATCGTCGAGGCCTGGTCAAGACGTCTGCAATCGACGCCTGCGTGCTTCGACTGCTGGAACTACTTGAAAAGACGGGCAAGAGCGAGATTCCCGACTGGCAAGAGGGTGAAGAAAAGGCCACCGATCTTCCCGAGCACCGAGCTATCCTTCGCAAGGCTGGTGCCGATGGTAAGTACAAGCTTACTTGGTACTGGCAGTTCATCTCTCTAACTCTTGTAGGAATTGTTCTCCTCAAAAACACCGACTCGCTACTTCCTCTCGAAAACCTCAACAGCAAGAAAATTGCAGTGATTGGCCCCAATGCCGCCGTGTCTGTCGCATCTGGAGGTGGCAGCTCAAACCTCGAGCCCCATTATCGAACGACGCCCTACCAATCCTTGAAGACAGAGATTCTGAAGAAGTACCCCAATGCCGCAGTACAAACCCGGCAAGGAATTCTAAAGCACAGATATCTTCCTCTATTGGACTCCTCCGTAATGAAGGACCCAGTCACGGGCAAGAGTGGCTGTGTCTTGTCTCTCTGGAGAAACATGACGCACTCTGGGGAGCCCTTCATGGTTGAGCATCGTCCAAGCTCGAACTTGGTGTGTTACGATGGTCTGCCACCAGAGCTCACGACCGGCGAGAGATACTCTTATCGCGGGCGATGCATCGTCACGCCAAAGACTTCGGGTATCCATCAGTTCTCATTGTCGTCTTGCGGGCCAGGAAAGCTATACCTAGACGGCAAACTCCTCATCGACATTGAGCGACACTGGTGGTCGCCAAAGTCCCCCCTGTTCATGAGCTATGGCTCTCCAGAAGTGCGTGTCGACGTCGAGATGGAAGCCGGCAAGGAGTATGCGCTGCTACTCGAGTCGATCAGCCGCGAACCGAAACCATACGAAATCTCATACACGGGCGAGCTCGAGCGCGAGGAAGTGCAGGATGGCGGTCGAATCGGCTTCTTGGAGAACCCTGGCGATCTCGATAAACTCTTGCAAGACGCCGTCGATCTTGCGAGAGCCAGCGACGTGGCCATCGTGGTTGTTGGCAAAGACCACGAATGGGAATCGGAGACGAGTGACATGGTTTCCATGTCTCTCCCCGGCCGATCAGACGAGCTCATCGCCGCAGTCGCTCACGCAAACCCGAATGTCATCGTGGTCAACCAGACTGGAAGTCCCATCACCATGCCCTGGGAATCAAAGGTGCCCGCCATCGTCCAAGCCTGGTACCAAGGCCAGGAGCAGGGCAATTGCCTATCTGACGTTCTTCTCGGAGCCGTCAATCCCTCGGGAAAGCTGCCCGTCACGTTCCCTCGACGCATCGAGGACTCGCCGCCGTACGACAACTACCCGGGCGACAACGATGTCGTCTATTATGGCGAGGGCATCTACGCGGGATACCGATTTTACGATCACAGAAAGATCGATCCCTTGTTTCCTTTTGGATTCGGTCTGTCCTACACCAGCTTCGAGTACACCAATATCCGCCTCAGCGGCGACGTATTGGCTTGCGACGGAACAGGGCCCGATCAAATCGAAGTCCAAGTCGACGTAAAAAACACGGGCACGCGGGAAGGCAAGGAGATTGTGCAGTTTTACGTGTCGCAAGTCAGCCAGCCCAAGTTGAGTCGTCCCGTCAGGGAACTAAAAGGTTGGGACAAGGTGTCGGTCGCTCCAGGCGAGACGGTAACTGCGCGTGCAGTGCTCGACCGAGTGAGCATCTCGTACTGGGACGATGCTGTCCAGAAATGGGTCATTGATGCATCTGCCAAGTTCAGGGTCTCGGCTGTAAAGCACTCCAGAGACGAGGGGTTGGATGCCTACTTTGGGTCTGCGAAGAGAGCAGAATGGATTCACTAGGCTTCTTTATTTTGTAAACAATCTACCCGAATGGGTCGTCTTACCAGGCAACCAACTCGTTTCATCTCGAGAAATGTTGCTACCTCCGGCCCCATCGTGTCCATCGCGTCGGGTCTAATCCATACCAGTTGAGCCCCTATTCCCGCTGACAGCCATCCATCAGAAGAGAGCAACCCACTAGAAATCAGGCAGCACCCGACAATTAGAGGAGAGTTACAGCCGCTGATGCCCAGATTGGGATTGAAATCTGACTTGCGCCTCAACTCCAAGCAATCATCTCACCGCTCACAAAATGACACAACCACACGTTCCTCTTGAACTTATCCTGCAAATCCTTGAGCTCTCCTACCCCCCCGGCGGACCTGACCTCATCGCCGACGTCACATCCGACGAAGCCCAACAGCTCGTCAGCTGGGCACAAGTCTGTCGCGCCACGTACGAGCCAGCGACGCGTTTCTTGCGACAACATTGCGTGCACCTGGACACGGCCGATCGGTTGAGCAAATTCCTTCGAAGCGTGCGCGCCTCGAAAAATCCCATCGCCGCCACCCTCCCGCCAACCGTCCCCTTGGCCGAAACTTCGTCCGTCTCCATCGGCCTCGACAGGGAAGACCTCCAGCTCATCCGAAATGTCGCCGTCGTCAGAGACGTCTTCATCGAGCTCGGCTCTTCGGTGCGTCGCCTCATTCTCGACCTGGCGTTTCGCAGGCTCTCCGACGGAGGGCTCAACTCGAGCACCAATGATGTTCTGTCCGAGGGCCTCGCCGCGTTGACGGACCTCGAGGACTTTGTCACGTCGGGAGGTTTACCCGCCTTGGAGTTTTGGGGCTTCGACCGCGAGAACTTGGAAGGCCACGTTGATGGCCCTGTTCCGCTTGCGCTGCGATGGCCCAAATTGAAGCGCCTGGGAGCCTTTCAAGTCATGTTATCCGACGCGGGACTCTGGTTGAACGTGGCCCAATCTCACACGATTGAGTCTTTCGTGGTTGCTCGGCCTTACCTGCTGCGCATCCAGGAATTCAACATCAAGCAAGTCGTCAGCGAGAACTGGAAGGCCGAGTTCGGGGGCGATCCTTCTTACGCGCGGCCTCTGAGCATTCGTCTCGTGAACCACGAATTCAGCCCGCCGCTTCTCGACACGACGGATTGGGCGCTGTACGATCCGTCGGGGCTCGTCGACATTTCTCTGTTTGACGTTCCCATTGTGGCCGAGGGGATCAAGAGGACTGACTACGCGTGCAGAGAGTGGTTGATGAAGGAGGCAAAGGAGGGGACCTTGTGGGACTGGCAACGGTCAAACGTGGCCAAGGAATGAGATCAACGGAATATATCCATATTAGACTCATATATAAAGTACTCTGGTTATGCAACCTGACCTATTGAGGCCATCCTAGTCTGCAACGCGCCTCTCCTTTCCCCTTGATCTGTTCGAGTCGGGGGATGAATGACAAACTCCAAGAACCGGCCTCTTATTTTCCGTCCCAGTCAATCTCGCAGTCGGCGCTCTGGCCGGAAGCATCCTCGATGACATCGTTCATGGTATCACCGTCGCACTGGGAGAGCACCTTGAAAGACCAGTTGGTCTTGCTGGAGTCGTCAGCGTCCTCGCCGCAGTCCTGGTCGTAGAGAAGGGCGCAGGTAGTGAGCTCCTCCTTGGCCCTGTCGCTGAGCTTGTCGCAAAGGTCACTGGAGGAGAGGTCGCTCTGGGTAATGGAGATCTTGTAGGTCCAGACGCCGAGCTCGAAGGCTTCCGAGTAGTAGGCGCAGCTAGATCCGTCGTCGCGCTCTGACATGGCCTTGACGGCGGCGTCCTCGAGGGGAGCGGCGAGGAGGAGAGTGGGCAAGAGAGCCAGGAGAGAGGTGGCCGAAGTGAAATGCATTGTGATAGGAATTGAAGAGACTTTTGCGAAATGGGTATAACTGGGCGTGTTTGTGTTGTGAATGTGAGCTGGTGGTGTTGCCTTGCTTTGATGTGTTTTATGTAAGCCGTGGAGGGGTGCTGTTTGTACTTCTGTGGTTGTTGTTTTCTTGTGTGTGATTGATGAGGAATCCTTTCTCAAGCCAAGGGGACGCCTCTTATATATACTTGCGTAACCATCGCAGCCCTCCATAGACAGCTTCTTCCACTCGACAGACGCCTAACTTCAATGAAGCCATCGCCATCAGCCGGCTGTTGGTAAGATGCGATGTTTGTCCCGTATTTCGGAGGCGCGTTCTCTTGTCTCCTTTTCTGAACGGATTCAAAGCGTTCGCACTCTACAAATAAGCTTATGCCTCAACCATCATGTTATTTCCTTCCCTCCGTGAGACGGAGGAACGGATTCAACACAAAACGGGCGTTTGTTTGCCCTAACACCAGTTGGTTGGACCTAACAAGAGTTGGTTGGGAGGTTCTTGGTATGTAAAAATAAATTCATCACACGACTTTTACGTCTTCAAGTCTCCGAGGATCGCGCATGTGGTGTAGTGAGTTTGACGTTGCTTCGACACTCACTACGTCTTCACAGGCAGGTACGTATTTCAAGCATCGCCACCACTGGCAAGATTTCTTCACGTTTGAAGATGAGCCACTCTGTTCAGAGCTTCAAATTCATCATAACCTTCTTCAGGTAGCAATTATTTGAGATCTAACTTACAAGTAACTTGCAAGTACCACTGTACCACTGCCGACCAAGCTTAGATATCTTCATTACATCTGACGACAACGTGGTGCAGGAGGTAGCTTAATGGGATCTTGTAAAGGCAGTGAGTGATTAACGTATATAATGCTTCCATTGTGTGG
This sequence comes from Thelonectria blattea, assembly GCA_024115155.1. Taxonomy (NCBI): domain Eukaryota; kingdom Fungi; phylum Ascomycota; class Sordariomycetes; order Hypocreales; family Nectriaceae; genus Thelonectria; species Thelonectria blattea. The sequence continues at coordinate 54,421 of JAMQMW010000373.1, forward strand.
CTTCAGTCAACATGCCGAACACGTTTAGTTTGTCAATCGTCTTGAACTCTCCATGTCACGTACACGTGACTCGCCAAGTAATTGGATCGCGCGGCTCAGAAATCTCAGATTCTCACTCATGCTCGCCAAGTCCAAGAGTCCAAGACCATCAAAACAGCAGTCAGAAGTAACCAACGAATTTAAAATGGACACCGAGCAAGGCCGCCTGGCATCTCATTCTTCCAACACTGCTCCACGGAGGCAAGCTCTCAATGTGCGTTTTCCCGACGTGTGCTGGCTCAGTTTGAGACTTGAGTCAGCTGGCGCTGACCCTATTTGCAGGCGTGTGATGCTTGCCGCTCGCGCAAAACGAAATGCGACGAAGCGAAGCCAACATGCGGTCGCTGTGCGCGACTTCAGCTGACTTGTTCATACGTTGAGACCATCACATCAAAGTGAGTCACGTATATCGACAACCTTTATGTTCCTGCTCATTAACAAATGTCAGGAAAAATCTTTCCCTCGTCGAGTTAACAAGTACTCTCACGCGGATGGAACGAAAGATTGACAGGCTCGTCGCCAGAAACACTCAACTGGAGAGGCCTGAAGACAACCATTCCGCCTCAACAGAGGTAAACCAACACCGAGCAAATATCCATCTCAATCCGATCAATGCCGAGTCTTTCCCAAATACCATGCAAAGCCCGCCAATTCCAATGGATACTTATTTTGCGCCCTCCAACTTTGACTTCCCACATCATCCCGGCGAGTTGGCCCTCTCAGAACGGCACTCAACTGCACCGCAACATCTGTTGTCATGGCCTTGCTCAGCCCTGAAACTGAACAAGACCGAGCTGAATTACCCCGTCGCATTGGAAATCAAGCAGCCGAGGCTCTCCAGGACCATCGGTGCGCCACCGTTCCTCCATGCAATGGATCACGACAACTGGCTTTCACATTTGTCACTGCACCAACTCCGCCAACTAACCCAACTGTACTTTTCTCACTTTCACCCTCCCTATCTAGTCGTGGATGAGACTTACTTCTACTCCCATCATCTAGTAACCGCATTCAGGGATGAGTTCCGAAACGGCATCGATAGCGTCGTTTCCCTTCTTGTTCTTGCTCTCGGAGCCACGGCGGCAGCTCACACTGGGGCCCAAGATTGGACCAGCGCAGACGAAGCCGGAGAGAGCCAGCTGGCCCTGAGTCTTTTCAACCTCGCCCTGCAAGTATTCGACCAGGTCGGGGCAGTGGATTGGGCGAGCGTCCAGTGTCTGCTGTTAATGGGGTGAGTGGAATTTGAGTCAGTCAGTTTGGCAAAACGATGCTAACACTGGTTTTAGAGTATTCTACGCCTCAAAATTAAGAACGCACGAGAGCTGGACAATGATACATCGCGCTTGCTCAACGATATTAATTTTACTGCCGCTGTAAGAACAGTCGTGTTCCCAGTTTCCGCCCCAACTGACCCCTCCTACTCAGGCAAGATGTCCTAGACGCACACCAATGTCAGCTATATTGGGTTGCATATCTTCATGAGAGGTATCCATCCATACTCGCCTTGATAGGACAGTCTAACCTCAAGAATAGTCAAATACTCGCAGAATTCGACTTCCCACCGAGCGGCTTGGGCATTTATGCCAGCACCGTGCCTTTGCCGCTTGTCCCAGACTCGAGCCAAGACACCCACCGAGAATATCAGTTCTTCTTCCTCGCACACATTGCCATGAGACGGCTTCTGAATCGCATACACTTTCACATCTTCAATAGAAGTGGGTGGAAATACCAAGACTGAAGACGCACAGACTAACGGAGCCAGAGCAAGAAGAAGACGTCAGCACCCAGGCAAACTCGCCCCCAGCTCTGGAGTGTGAGAAGCTCCTATACACTTCTCAGTCAGTGATTTCCGAGCTGGATCGTCAGCTGGAGGAATGGAGAGCTTGTCTCCCTTCTTCGATACAGTTCCCTTCCTTCTCATGGGACCAAGTGAGCCATGACTTTGAGCCACGCCCGTTCCGAGGTACACACGAGAGACTCAAGGGCAACCTAATGGCTCGCTACTTTGCCGCAAAGTTCATCATCCACCGTTCATTCGTGTACCGAGCGCTCCACCGGCCTTCCCTGACCGAGGCAGAAAAGGTTGGAGCACGGGTTTCCATCAACGCCGCGATCCTCGCGGTCAGCCATTCTGGTCTGTTGCATGAGCCGATGGCTTTGCTTTTACATCCGATGAATTCCTGTCGAAGGTACCTCAAGTTCCAAATTCAATGATAGACGTGTACTGACCTCTCAGTTTTTACGCACTCGCGTTGCAGATTGCCTTCATCTTCAGGGCTGGGGACCCGTTCGATCTGGCGGTACCTGATGCAGGGCGTTTTGTTCAACAACACAAGGAGCGAATAGTTGCCTATGCGGCATCGTCTTCACCGACAGTTGCTCGCGATATTGAAATACTGGATTCATTATTTGGAGACAGGTCCCAGTGAAACGGAGGTCAAGCTGACAAAGAGCAGTCAGTCTCGTCACTTTTGCATAGGCAATAAAAAGTCACACATGCTATAATTCTATGTCTTATTATGCACTCGAATACCTATTCGGCTATTACCCGATAATGGCCTGACTTTGGCACGTCTTAACTATTAACTCTTTCATCCAGTGTCTACTTCGGAGCATGGTCACCAATGTTCGCAAGTCATGCATACCCAAGGACTTCCAGAGGCAGCCGACTAACAAATCCTATGCTGCCGCTGGAAACATCTCCCCAAAACCCAGATGTGTCCAGATAGATATAGGTAGCGGCCATTCCAAAACCCCAATCGCAATATAGTCTCGTACAAACCACCAGCCAGTGAACAGAAACCATGATAAAACCCAGACGTACCCCAAGGTGCGCCTGGCTATTATAGAGGCCAGAAGACGGTCGAGCTTAGAACATAAGAATGCTGCCTGGCCTTCTTGAGTAGATCTTTCGTATCGTGCAACAACCATGGATTCAACTATTGTCGCTATCGGCTGAGCCATGAAGAACCGGCTCATATCGAGGATAAGATCTCTTGTGCGGAGATGTCCCTCGCAAACGACAGAGAGACTCAATGTGTGGAAGAAGGCACTCAACGAAAAGGCTGTCAATAGGTGGATGAAATATGCCACCGAGGAGTGTTTCGGAATTCCGCAAAAGTTGATAATAGCATGGCTGAGGCCCAAAACTGGCTGTAACGTGTCAACGTCAAATTTGATTCTGGCAACTGGAGGGGACCTCTCAAACTCACTTGGCGGATATATCCGTGCCAAAACTTTCCCCAAACGTTGGCCACGGTATAACAAGCAGCGATGTTACCGAACAATGGGGGCCAGTCCTGCTGATCTCAGCTTTGTACATCGAGGATCATGAGATGACAATAACTCCGGATTGCAGAGTCCGATCCCAACTGAGGCGGCGGCAGCTAATTCAAATTGTAACGTCATTGTGGCATACACTGAAACCGCCATTAAACACTCCAGAAATGCAATTCGGAGTGGCGCGTGAGTATCCTGTGCCCACCGTTGAGGTATTGGCGTCGTCTTGGCCAATATCATCACGGCATCGAGCGCCAGGTATGCCACGAGCGACCGCAAAAGTTTCGATACAACAAAGGAGCTTCTCGTTGGCCTCTTCCTTCTAACTGCTTCTCGAGCAGTATTCACTTGACGACTGCCGATGTTCCATCCCACTCCTCTGGGGCTAGCAACCAAAGCCAAAGCCCAGCGGAGTTTCGGAATGCTCAGCTCGAGTGGTCGTCCGTGTTTGGGCTTCTTCTCTTCATCAATTCTCCAAAAGTCCATTTCGGGTCGGTGGAAGAGAAGCCGCTCAATCGCCGGAAGGAGGAATATCCAAGATCCTGTCATGCCGTAGCGCATGGGTCGTGAGCTTCCCTGATCGGGCGGCCATGGCGAGACGATGCAGGCACAATTGATGAGAATGAGCAGCCCCGAGAACACAACACCACGACCAGGGAAAGGGGGGCTAGCAAAGGCGAGTATTGTGAAGATCGGAAGAGCAAGAAACGGAATAGAGCCCTGAACGTCTCCTGAGAGGAATACGAGGTTCCAGGTGCTCATGGCGGATGGTGGTTGACTGGTGAAGCGAGTGGGTGCATATACCTCGTAATTCCTGGGGGTTGGCTGATGGAGAAGAGAAATGCGATTGACACAAGCACCAGAGTCTGGGACCTTGAACTTGTAGCCACTCGTCAGACCATCGACCAAACAGTTGACTGATCTCGCCACCAACAGAGAACAGGTGAAAGTGGCACCACCGATCGTTCTGGGCTCCCAATTCCGACGACCCGATATGTATTGGTGGCATTTGGGCTCACAAGCCTGAAGCCATATGCTTTAGCTTGTCTTGGCATTGGATTCCGGACAATATGTATTGTGTTTCGTTAGGGGACGCCGATAATACTCGTGTTGTTCAACCATCTGTTCGTCTTCTAAAATTGTGCAAAGCGACAACGCGGACGAAATCCATCCACATGAAGTTCAGGTTGGGAGAGAGACATCAAGACGCATTCAACTCCCAATCACTGTCAGTGTGGACGACTCAATAATACCAGTCGGCCTCTTTCTTCAAGCTTAATTCCATGTGTTACGACAGTCAAGACCAGGCAGTGTGGGTAAGAGTTGATTCGCCCTCTGTGCCAGTATTCTAACTAGATTAGCTATGCTCAGTGGTTTCAATGGCCTTACTGGTCTCCGTGACCTCTGTTTTGGAGACATTGCCAGACTTATTAGTAGGGATCGACTGCATAAACATCAGGGCCTTTTTAGACCCTTATTCAAGGGTTGTTCGTAATGACCACAGTGGGCTCGGAAGGAGTGATGGCGGTTGTGTAGCCGAGTCCTAAGCCCAGCATTAGAAACGGCATCTTCCAGAGTCATGCCTTTGGTCTCAACTACCCACCAAGACACAGCTCAACTCCAACTTGAATAGCCTCATTAGCATAGGCTGGACTGCCACAATTCGACCTCGCGCATTCAATGTAGTAGCTCTGCAGCTCTGTGGTGGCACAGAAGCAGTCAAAGTTGGAAGGAAGCGCGCAGTCCAGAGGAGGATGCGCGGCAATGATCTTATAAAAGCAGTCGGTCTGCATGATGCAAATATTTGTCAGTTGAACGACTCAATATTTTCTAGATGATTTCATGATATTGATGTAATCCTGGCCTATTCTTGGAGACATGTTTTGACCAGAAAGGAGTGACTTACGGCACACACTACTACCACAGTGCCAGCAGCTACGGACGCCATCGAGAGAGCGCCAGCAGCAGCCAGCTGGAAGGTGGTGAAGGATCCCATGTTGAGCCGGTTTGAGGTATTTTAGAAAGAATATGGCTCGGACAGGACGAACGACTGACTGAGTTGAGCGCAAAAGGACCAGACAATGCGAAGCTTAGCGGGTAGCCGATAAAGAAACCGTCGTCAGCTAGCACACTCTTATACTTGAAGAGCTTCTATCGTCCCAGAACCCCCCTTGTATGACTAAATACTACCCTCTTCCGTTATCCTTGATACCTCCGCCTTCTTCGTTCAATACGACACAGTCGCTAAACTCGGAGGCGGGGGGCAGGGGCAGGAATAAATAAGGTGACTCCGCCAAGTTGACTTGAAGGGCGCACGCATGACATTATTCTTCATTGGCTGCCAGGAGCACGGGAACCTTGATTCGCTTTGTGGCCACTTCCTATCTGACCATCTGGTATTGATCCGTGAATCGTGACCTGATCCAAGGTCCGCTTTTCTCGAACAACTTGCGTCGATACAACCAACAACAGGCTCGTGTATCCGTAGGAGCGTGACGTTCGTGATTTGATGTCTTGGCACGGCAGGGCCTGTGTGTCTCGGATCACTAACCGAGACACGTGGCAATGAAGTGAATTAGGTTTGGTTCACATAGGTACGAGCTGAGCAATCGCCTGGGGCAAAGGTGAATTGTCTGCCACGTACAATACGTGGACGGACACCTGAGGATATAAGAAACTGAAACCAAAGAAATACCGTACATAAAACCCCTATTCATGAAAAGAATTATACGAGAATTATTGAATCCCAGACGAAGGTCTTGTCATGTGCATTTTCGACAAGAGGAAAAGACCAACTTCCAAGTTGATTTCGGCAACCAAAACCCTATCAGCCAGCCTTGATGTCCATGTCCCATCGCGTCCGGGGTGTCACGGAGCGTCGGCATGAACTTGGTTCCTCTCTGCTCCGTGAAAGCCAGCGCACCTTTGAGATCTAATTTGCAGCATGAACAAATAAGTAAGTCATCGGTGGGCTACTGTTCATGCACGTGCGCATTAGGGTGAGTCCATAATTTAATCACCCACAGAGCCCACGGGCATATCACCATGAAGTTCTCAACCAGACTACGAAGTACCCGTCAGCGAACGCTATTTTTTGCGCTGTTTGTTTGGAGAAATCCCAGATGAATATTTGCTTTTTCCTTGCACCCAATTCTCTGTGTGACATCATTCGCGAGCCGGTCCTCTTTAGCGTGTTGATATCGTGTCAGAACGCGTACTCTCCCTTCTCTCATCCATCAATCAAACATGCCTCCCCGAAAGCAAGCGGCAAAGAACAAGCGCCCTCTCGAGAACCAGGCCGACAATCAGCCCTCAGCCAAGAGATCCGCCAACAACATGTCTACAGAGCAAGCTGGCGAGAGCTCCGGCGCCGGCCAAGCCGAGGCTCGCATGCGTCGCATCCCGGTTGGACCCAAGGGTGAGATCTTCATGCCCAAGATCATGCCAAAGGAGTGCGCCAAGGTGATTGAAAAGATCCCAATGCCCGCCCGCTGGGTGCGCGGTCTCGATGGTACCCCCGGGAACTCGATGACTCTTGGGAGCCGCGAATGGTGGGAGGACCATGGGCCTTGGTTGGATGCCCACAAGACGCAGCTCAAGCTCTCGGTCGCCAATTGGAAGCTGAGAGACGTGGCCTTGAAGAAGGATGCGCCTGTCCCCGAGGATGAAGCCACTGACGACTGGGACTTTGTTTGCCGATTCAAGCCCTACTCGCGCGGTGACAGCGAAGAGGATGAAGAGGATGAGGATGAAGGCGAAGATGAAGACGAGGAGGATGAGGACGGGGACGAGGATGAGGAGGGCGGTGACAAGGAAGGAAAAAAGTCCTCCAAGAAGGAGGAACCTCACATGAAGCTCGCGTCGCTTCATCCCGAGTGGCAATGGTACTTTACCGCGCTGGGACTCGACCGAGAACAGTGGTGGGTTCAAGAGGCCATGAAGCGGGACCAGGACGACTTCAACATGCACATCTACAACGACTTTACCAACTACGGTATGCTCGAGGTCATGGAAAACATTGTAAGTTGCCTCCCCTTCACCGCTTTGTGACTCATGGCTGACAGTATGATTTAGTTCCAGCAATTCACCGACGTCTTCAAGCCCAAGGCTAGCTATCGCGAGGTTTGGCCCGAGGTCGAGGGTCTTGCTCTGGTCCTCAGCAGCGGCGTCATCGAGTTTGCCAGTAATTCACCCTCCAACCTCTGACTGTTTCTCGCTGACCACCCAATAGTGTGCGACGACGGCGAGCGAGTAGGCAAGGTCCTCGAGCTGGTCGGCTACCTGACTGTCGCCACCGTCAACCTCCTCCAGAAGCAGGGCGTCTTCAAGCCTGACTCGGAGGTTCGCAACATTGGCACCGTTTTGGCCATGCTGATCAAGTGGACTTATGACGAGACCGACGGCATGGGTCATGAGGATGAGATCATGTCGTGGGTCTACAAAGTCATCGACCTTGCCGACGAAGCCCAGATTGATCTGTCCAAGTTCAGCGACAGGCTTACCAAGATCAGAGAGGACAGGGATGAGAAGGCAGAGAGGATGAGCAAGTGGAATTCTGTCAACTGGTCGACCAAGGTGAGTTCCTCTATTCTTTGCCTTTGGATTACTACTAACGGCTGGTTCAGCTCAAGTCTTACGTGAGCAACCATGGCGGAATGACAGGTCCGCGATCGAGGCCCCGTCTCGGCGGAGACCACTACGACATCACCAAGATGAGTGCCAAGGAGCGAAAGGAACACAGCCTCGGGTAAGTCTCTTTCATGTATCCTTATGCCGCCACCCAACTGATCAGTGCCAGGGGTGGTCGAGGAGGTTGGTTTTAAGTCCAGGTAACCAGGTCATATTTCCTTTCAGTCTTTTTCCTTGGAATTGGAATTTATCTGCATAGGCATGCGACGACTCGTTAACGTAGCGCTGAAACTTGCAAGAGTCGTCAAGGAACTGTAATACGTTGTTCGATTTGATAGTCTTTTGAAATTGGTATACCTCTCCGTCTCGCTCTTCCTTGGTCAAGAGGCAACGAAGTGACTTGTCTATATCTATTCTGATTCTATTCTAATGGATCTCTCGTCTACAGATACAGTTTCCTCCGGCTCCCAGCTTCCCCCCTGAGGGCCTGAGCTCCGCCATGCCCGTCTAATATGAGTATTTACCAATGAAGAAGCAGTCCAGTAGCCAGCAGCTATGACTTCAAGGAAGCCTTGGACTCCTTGTCCTCTTTTTCCCAGGTCCGTACGGTTCCAACAGAAACACCACCAGCAAGCCCCGCCGTTACCATGCCCATTGCCACAACACCACGGTAAGCAGGCCGGAACTCTCCCTTCTCCAGGTATTTCAGAACAGAGAAGTACCTCCCGGTGGCATAAAATACAGACCCCAACCCCAAGGTCATGAGGACGCCGACCAGGATTCTCGAGCTCCTCTTATCGTAGTCGGAGAGTTCCTCGGAAGCTGCCGCGTCGCGAGTTGGTCGAGAAATGTGCCCCGTGCCGCGGAGGAGCTCGCGAATGTCGAATTGAGAGAAGCGTTCAATGGCAATTCCGAGGGCTACGAAGCCCAGACCTGTGCGAGTCCAGGCGAGAAATGTACGCTCGGATGCGAGGTGGTCGCGGGCCACGGAGCCCGTGTTTTTGTAGAGGGGGGTTCCGAAGCGAGCCCAGGGCGTCATGGCTGAGATTTTGAGAGACAAACGAGGTGATTTATTGGCATTGAATGGAATGAGGAATCGAGAAGAGTAAGAAATTCCAGTTTATGACTTTTTGTAAATTGACGGACGAAAGGCACCCGGGAAATGCCGCTATCGAGACGGTCAATCGCCGACTCATCACGCCCACGTGACTCTCTAAAGTGCAATGGAGCCCGTGGTTGAAAGGCCAAAGGCCGGCCTTGGCAATGTCAAGAATCAACACTTGCACATATCAAAATGCTTCTTTGTATGAACATTCTCTAATATCTCTATCAGGAGATATTTCTCCTTCCATTCTTAAATTCGGAACCATCTCTTTGTCTACGCATCTGGGCCCTCTCCAAGCAACTAACCCTTGTTCAGTCAGAAGAGGCGCGGTACGTAAGGGTACCCTAAACACACGCGAGACGAAATAAAGGGCCGATTGACCAGGTTGCCAGGCACAGCGTGGTCCAAAAACATGGTAGAACCACAGTTTCGGCACAGGGCTTCTGCCTTATTGCAGGCAGTTTACTTGCCCACCCAGGCCCTCGGGAGGCTCGACGGCACAGGAGCCGAACATGGCTTTTACCGATCGAGGATGAAACCATTTGGAAGTCGTTCCTCGCTAGGCGTCCACTCGGCGAAACTCGACACATCGCGACTTCTAGCGCCCGCTTTGCTAGCGTGGTCCAGGCTCTCATTGGAGCATGCGGTTCATCGAGCCGTTGGAAGCGGTTTTCTCGACCATTATTCGATTGACAAATTTGCTAGCTCTCTGTTCCCCAGCTCCGCCTTCGAAAAGAATAAGGGGCTCCATGGGGAAATGCTGTGGGGGTTCATCATCCGAGGACAACCTCCCGTCAGGTGGATTTGAAGCTTACTAGCGGCTAGGCCCGGAGGGAATGACTGCATGTGAGAGAATGACTTTCTCAGGGGCACAAAGGCATTACATACTTTTGACCTCATGCTCCGTTCCCCTTTCAGACTATTACCTAAATAACGGGTGGCCTGACTTATGAATTCCCACAAAACCCGACGTTTGCTTGCCAAACACAGTCAATATGTCCAAATTGGCAACCTGCACCATGTTGAAAGCAGAAAGTGGAAAGTCCGGAAGTCCCCTTATTATGTGGTTCGAACATTCTGTCCGAAATACGGGGCCAGCGAGGGGATGATGCTCAGCTTGAATCAGCTCGCCGAAGAACGGCCGTGATGGCGGCACGTCTTCACCATCGCGGAACCTGGGGTGGTGCTCGGTAATCACCCCAGCCCAGAATTGATCCAACCGAGGCCAGCGGGAGAAACTGGGGAAGAAGGAGTTCTTCCTGATCAGTTCGAATGTATATATGCCGACTGTTGCAGGATAAATCCTGGCTAGTTCGCTGCGACTGTCGATCCCATGCAACGCCGAACGGCATCCCCTCGTTGACCTTTTGTTTCTCCTTCGTCGCCATGTTCGGCCTTTCTAGTGGCACTTCGGGGAACAGTAGCAAGGACGAGATAGTCCTGCTACCTACCAGCTCGAAGAACGGCATTGTCAAAGTCACGGAGATCGAAACTCATGTCACAGGCCCCGAGGCCCCCGAGCCCACCCTTGCGCTGGCAGAGGAGCAATTCAACGATGCTCGGGACGTCTTATGGCTGCCTCGTGGTTCTCACAGCTCCGATGACACGGGGGCTCGTGTGCAACGAGGTCTCAAGGCCGAAAAGGACATGACCTTGTTGCAGTGCTGTCGACAATATCCCAAGGCAATCGGATGGTCCTTGCTGCTCTTCCTCACCGTCGTCATGGAAGGCTACGACAAGTCGCTCATCGCCGGTTTCATAGCCTTTCCGCCATTCAGACGAAGATACGGAGAACTCTCCGAGTCCCCCTCTGGCCCAATCTACGAGATCTCGCCGCTCTGGCAAATGGGCTTGCAGAATGCTGCCGTCGGATGCGAAGTCCTTGGTCTCCTCGCGCACGGATACGTTACATACAACATTGGATATCGCAAGATGATGCTTGTTAGTCTGGTTTGGATGTGTTTTGGCATATTTCCTGCATTTTTTGCGCATAATATTGCCGTTTTGCTTGTGTCCCAAGCCATCTGTGGTATGTATCCCCTTTACTTTCTGTGCTTTGTCTCCTCTTTCATAACTATACTCTCTTGCCTCTCCGAGTGTTAATGGATGTATCAAAGGCTTTTCATGGGGAGTTATTCAGACCCTAGCAGCAACATACGCCGCCGAAGTCGTACCTGCAGTCGTTCGCGCCTGTCTACTGAGCAACGTCAATATGTGCTGGGTCATTGGTCAGCTGCTTGGAACTGGTATTCTCCGTTCTCTCATCCAAAACGACTCTGAGTGGTCCTATCGCCTCCCATTCGCGTTGCAGTGGGCGTGGGCAGTCCCTCTCTTGATAGCCATCTGGTTCGCTCCAGAAAGTCCATGTAAGCCCCCCTCGAGAAAACTGCCCGAGCAGGCCACTAACAATAACATCAGGGTGGCTCATTCGACGTGAGAGACCGGCCGAAGCACGACGCGCCTTTCAACGCCTTACCAAGCAGTCACATCTCGACATTGACGACACCATTGCCATCATGGAACACACCAATCGAGTCGAGCGAAAACTCAACTACGGCGGCGCTAGTTACGCAGACTTGTTCAAAGGTGCCAACCTTCGGAGAACAGAAATCTCATGCATGGTATGGTCATGTCAAGCCCTCTGTGGGTGGACCTTGACGGGCTACGCTCCTTACTTCCTTGAGCAATCCGGATTCAACTCATCGCAGTCCTTCAGCCTGGCAACCGGCATGTACGGAATGGCTCTGGTTGGAGGTATCATCTCTTGGTTTTTACTATCTCATATTGGGCGTCGTCGACTTTACCTCGTTGGACTCGCGGCATCATTCGTCCTTCTCACCACGGGTGGAATTCTCGCCATAGCTTTGGATGGGCACTCCTCGCTCAACTGGACGCTTGGTGTAATCCTCATCATGACGACATTCGCTTACAACCTCACTATTGGCCCTACTTGCTACGTCATTGTGGCCGAAATTCCCTCGACTCGGCTCAGAGTCAAGACGATCGCTCTTGCTCGGGTTGTGTATAACATTTTCACCATCGTCAACAATGTTGTCGCTCCTCAGATGCTCAACCCAACGGCGTGGGATCTGGAGGGGAAATCTTGTTTCATCTATGCTGGAACAGCTTTCATTTGTTTGGTTTGGACTTATTTTCGGCTACCAGAGACGAAAAGGTTATCGTACCTTGAGCTTGACATGCTCTTCGAAAGGAGGGCACCGACAGTCAAGTTTAAAGTGCTTGGAGAACGACTAGCGAACTCGGCATATCTTACTGTAACGAGGGCAGAGCGTATGCGAAACCCTTGGCACGGATGGCTTAATTACTCATAGCATACTTTAATTCTATTTCCATAATTCCATAAGTACTTTCATTCTACTATGGATTTAATTTGGCGTAGCCAAGCCTGGGCATCCGAGATGCATTAAATAGATGACAATAAACAGTCAGTCTTACTAAATGCCATGTAATAGTATGAGAACAACCAACACCGCTTACCAGGAATAATAACAGCCTCTACACTGCATAAAGCATCCAATCTGTATATGGGTAAATTCTTAAAGGCGTTGAAGCTCATACCCCGGACCAGTCGCCGCGTCATCCTCCGCATCCAGCCTTGAATGCGGAGTTGAGCATCAGTTGTCCGCTTGGGCCAAAGAAGAAATTCGTATTTTCGGATCACACTAATAAAGCCCGTACGGGCATAAGAAAGGACGGATACGGAGCACCGAAGGCGAAACAAAAAGCAGGCGCGGGTGACGGCTGCTTAAAAAGTCCCGACTGCTAACTCCGTGTCCGTGTCCGTATCGTGGCTGGTGAAGCTGCTCCTTGCGGAGTAGAGGCTACAGGTATTAAATTGAACCCTGCAGAATGCTTGAGACCTCAAACCAACAACGACCCTACCCATCCATCTATCGCAGAGAGCACCAAGTTCGGATTGAGAGCTAGCTGTAATCACTATCCTTTAGACTTTGTGACAATTCTATGATCTATCTCGCATTTGACATCTACTTACTCTGGCCTCTGTAGATCCCTTACAATATCCCCAACAATGCAAATCAGTGGTTTCGTCATCTTGATGACCTGCTGCAGGATTCAAGGCAATCTCAGCCCTGTTTTGAGTACGAATATGCGGCGCTGATCTACAATCCAACGTCAGCACAACGAGGGGAAATGATTGCCATCGAGCTGAAATGTTCAAAGACTGCGGCAGTGGTTGTTCCAACGGACCCTAGCGTCCCGAACCGTGCCTAGTCCGCCTATCCAAGCGCTTCCTTCGAAGAGTCAGGCGAGACAGGGGTACTGAAGTGTGTGCCGCTGACGAAGAAGGGGACCTGATCTGTGATGTGTCTTTTAACCGAAATTCCCCGCTCGAACTCACCTCATGCTTCTTCGATCTTGGCCATCTCCCCAACCGGCATTACATATGCGCCCCGCGAATCGAGCCTAGTCTACGACATGCCTGATCAAAAACCAGTGAAGCGGCTGGTGGTTCTCATCGATGGGAGTGAGTTGAAGGAGAACAACAGTAAGTACGCCCGTCTTGTGTTCGACATGCGAGCCAAACGAAAAGCGTTGACATCCAACCAGAAGAAGCCACCCAGTCCAACATCCAAAGGATCAAACAACTGGTCCAAGAGGGCCCTTGCTCCTCAGGTCGCGCCGCCGTTCAAATAGCCAAGTACCACGTCGTTGTGGGCACGACGGCCAAGTTCAGTGATCGGTTCAGGTCAAAAGCGGGCGCAAGCGACAACACCACCGACCTCATCAAAAACATCGTCGACGAGGTCTGCTCCACGCTTGAAAGCCCCGACGATGAGCTGTGGCTGTTTGGGTCTGGTCGTGGCGCCTTTGTGGCTTTAGCAGTCGCTGGCATCGTGCATCACATGGGCCTGCCCAAGGCCCAATTCGCGGATGACATTGATGAGCTGTTCGATTCGACGTGTGCACTCATCAAGGCGCAGCTTGAGGACGATTACCGACGTGGCCCGCAGTTGATGCAGTCCATCAGGAGCCAAACCAACCAAGGCCCTCAGATCCCATTCGTTGGCCTCTTCGACACTGTGAAGCCGACCACAGCAAAAGGTCACTACGACTTGTCGTGCACTCCTTCGATCAAGAATCTTCTGCATGCCCTCGCCATCAACGAGAACCGCTCTAGCTGCGCGCCAGAAGTGCTCGAGTTGCCCACCCAGTTTGACGCGGCAAGCCAATCCTTCGTCCAGGCTTGGTTTCTGGGCACATCGGACGATCTGTGCGGCGGGACATCCAACGATGGACTTTCACTTTATCCGTTGCAATGGATTCTGCTCGAGAGTATTCGTGCCGGGCTCAGCCTGGCGTCCAAGGAGAAGTCGGCCACAAGTGACAACCCGCTGTCCCTCGTGTTTCCCCAGTACGCGGGCAACATGCCTAATCTGGACGGATCCGAGGACATCGAGTGGCGTCTGAAATACTCGAATGGACTGCAGATTAGCATGTTTGATCTTCAAAGCACGCACGTCTCGCGTTCGGCCTCGGGAAGCAATCTTTACGGCTTGAAGCTGGATCCTGAACGCTACCGTCGCAAGGCCAATCGCAAAGTATTCACGCAGGATGGGCTGAAGGGCTGGCGAGAAAGTGGTAAGTAGTTTTCCTGACCTCTGTCGCTCGTGCTGACCATGGTAGGGCCAAACGGTACCATCATCCACCCCTCGCTGTTCTGCGTTCTGGATCGATATCCACGGCACCTCGATCTTCCAAACTTCTTGCCTCTGAAAGCAAAGATTTCCAATTTTCAAGACAACTTCATGGCCGACGATGACGATGACTCGATTGCACCATGGCTTCGAGATATGCAGTTGCAAGCCAGCGGGGTCAAGGCCTTCCGAATCTTGGTCTGCGGCAAGACTGGAGTTGGGAAATCTACCTTGATCAACAGGGTCTTTGGGGTTGAAATGACGTCCGAGTCGGACTCATATGATCAAGGCGTCCACGACATCAATGTTGCTTTTGAGTCTCCCAAACACCCAGGATTGCTCATCCACGACTCTCGGGGCTGGCAAGCGGGCAGTGATACGGAACTCGATCTAATTGCCAAGTTCCTCAGACACCGAGCGTTCCAACAAGATCCCGCAGAAGCACTCCATGTCATTTGGTAAGTTATATCGGCTCAAGCGTCGGACAATTCAGCTCACAAGTTCAATAGGTTCTGCGTAGACTCTGACGTAAGTCGAATCGAAGAGGCAGAAAAACGGACGTTTGCGACAATTGCCGAGTTCTCCCACAACGTGCCTGTCTTCGTGGTCGGGACCAAGAAGGACAAGCTCACGAGCCATCGCAAAATGAAAATCTTGGAAGAACTGATGGAGACGACGAACGACTTCAAGGAAGCGAAGAAGCTCGCCGAAGAGCAAGCAAACGAGATGGCAGATGCCCAGTTTGCCGAGTTGCGAAGCCAACTGTCGCAGATCGAACACTACAAAGCCGATGGCTACTGCTGTCTCTCCAAAGGTGAGTCTATCCTTTCAGGGCCATTTCACACAATCTAACGCGGGTCATAGACTCGGACGAAGGCGTCAAGGACCTCCTCTCGCAAACCCTCGGACTCATTGTCGACGAACGAGTACGTCTCTTCTGCGTCGCCGCCCAAGTCGTTGATGTTGAACAGAAGATCAACTCAGCGATAACAGAGTGCATGAGACTTGGGACCCATGCCATCCGCACCGCCGCCGTACCGCTTCCGTTTTCCGGCATCATTGGAACCCCGACCGTGTCGAGGCTCATCTGCGAACACGTGCTGCAATGCTTCGGCTTTCCGAAAGCGACCCCGGCCGAGATCGAGAAGATCATGAAGGACGTTGTCATGGGCAACTTGAAGAAGTTCATGACTGTATCTTTGACGCAGTTCGTTACCGTGAGCGCTGTTGCTATTGGCGTGGCGATTCCGACTGCAGGAATCGGTGCCGTGTTGGGCGCCGCTGGGTGCATTTGGGGTCTACCAATTACGGCGAGAATGCTCCTAAAGTGCTCGTGCGACATGATCTTGATTCTCGAGCGATCTTTCAGGTACGGGGGCAAGTACGTGTCGGTGAAGCAGATTGAGGATGCGGCCAAGTACTACACGACCACGACCGTCACGACATTCTCAGGCAAGGAGAAACTACTTCAGCAACAGGTGCGCGACGAAATCGACCAGCTCATTCCTCTCAAGAAAGTGTCGGTTGGATTCAGGTTCAACAAGCTGAGGGGCTCAGTCGAGGAGATCATCTACAGCAACCGGTTCGGCAAACCGCCCGACTACGAATCGATCCGAAGCTCTTCCAGTCTGGCGCTGGACAAGTACAATCGTCGCCCCTCTGAGCTGTCCGCAACCCACGGCATGTCCGAGTTGCCAGGTGATCTGGGCGACATTTCCAAGGAAACGGGCGTTCCACTACGACCTGCCGAATTGGACTCGGGCGACGTGCACAAGGTACCAACGGCAACATCAACGACGACCAGCGATTCCGCAATTCGAGTAGAGCCAGCCCTAACCGGAAAGCATATCGTCATGGAGGAGCAGAAGAGCCTGGGAAAGCTTTCGGAGCTTCCGGTTGATCCTCCCGAGCTTGAAGGTAATACGCTGATTGGGGGTCCGAGGGAGGAATTGGAAGGTTCTATGCCGCCAACTAACAAGGCTGAACCCCCGTCTCGTTCCCGTTGGAAGCCGTCGTCGTGGAAATTTGGGACCAAGAAGTCGAAAGCAAAGTAGTTATGCTTGTCGTGAGTGTAGAGCACACTCTGGAGCTCCTGGGTCTAGCCAGAGATACCCTCAGTTTATTTAGTAAGATGTTTGACGAAGTGGGTGAATCAATGACTGCTGCCGGCGTAAGCGAAAGTAAACTTGCGATTCTTATTAAAATCCCTGTTAAGAGACTTCTCTTATTAGTGGTTAATATACTTTAATCGTATTCTCTCGCGATGTATACTCGCACGTAGACTACCCTGCACCACTAGGTCTAAACGCAATCTGGTCGCAGATGCAATTTGTCAGCGCCTTGCGGTGCCTCCCCGCTGGTCAATTCCAGACGCACTATGATCCTAGGCTGGGAGTCTCACACATATCTGTTAGCAAGTGGAGGTCTAATGTTACACGAAATAGCGGGAAATGCGGGCTAATTCTTGAATGAGGGGTACTGGATGTAAATGACATCAAGATCCTCGATTTTTGCTCTCGCATTCGCCCCTATTTCAAACCCAGACCTCAAAAGACCCGACCGAAATGGCAAAGAAGGAACGTGCAGTGGACTCAGACAAAGGTGACGGCAACCCTCCTCCCTATCTTGATCCCAATCCAAACACTAACAGTCTCGTCCAGTCTGGGCCAGCTTGATAACCAATCTGAACTATCTCCCTGGTCTCTTGACCCTGGATTACTGCCTTCGCCAGGTCAAATCCAAATATCCACTTGTTGCCCTGTACACAGACTCGTTTCCTGAGTCTGGTCGCGCGGCGTTGGCAGCGCGGGGAATCCCAGCACAATTGGTTCCTTTTCTCGCACCGTCCAACAAGAAGGATTACGCCGATGACCCCCGTTTCAACGACTGCTGGACCAAGCTCGTCGCTTTTTCGCTGACAGAGTATGTCCGTATCGTCCAACTCGATTCGGACATGCTCGTCCTGCGGAATATGGATGAGCTGATGGATCTTGATCTCGACTCCCCCTCAATCAGCGCAACGGGCAATGCGAAAACGAGCCAGCGTGTCTTTGCCGCCAGCCATGCCTGCGTTTGCAATCCTCTCAAGCGACCTCATTACCCCGCGGACTGGGTACCCGAGAATTGCGCCTTCACGTCTCAGCACAGTGATCCAGATGGTGCCCAGGTCAACGGTGCCGACCCAGCCTTTGGTCTCGGGAAACTGAACAGCGGCTTGCTCGTCTTGAACCCTTCTGCAGTCCTGTACAGCCAGATCATCGATTGCATGGAGTCACGGGGGACCGAGTTCCTGTTCCCCGACCAAGATCTGTTGGCCGAGCTGTACCGAGGGCGCTGGGTGGCCTTGCCATACGTCTTCAATGCGTTGAAGACGTTACGCTCTTCTGGAGTGCACGATGCCATCTGGCGTGACGACCAGGTGAAGAACGTGCATTACATTCTCAGCCCAAAGCCTTGGGATGAGATTGGGCCGGATGGGGAGTGGACAGGAAAACAGGAAACACACAAGTGGTGGATTGATCTCAATCAGAAGAGGATTGCTTCGGAGAAGGAACAGGGAATTCATTGAGGCATTGCAACTAGACACTGATTAAGTCACGGCCTATTAGGTACAGTGCAGCAAATAATCTTCTTGCATAGGTAGTAAGACGTTAGTGTGAACGGACAATGCACCGTCTCCCATCACCCAGATGACATCGCAGTAATGATTTGCTCGACATTGGCAAATTCGAGCTCTTGGATTGTTTCGCGCCAGATAACGTTTGTCAGAACGTCTCCCTCTGCATAGAACAGTGCTGCAAGTCTAATGATGGTCAGAGAGATTCCAACAATATCCAGCTGGGGCATAACCTACGGGGAAACCTTGCAATTCATGAGGAAGCACCCATGAGACTCCGGCCCTTGGGCCAACACTGCATCCACATACGTCGCCGCGCCTCTCTCGACCGGTCTACCAGCTGCAGCGTTGAAGAGCTTCGCAGCGACACCCAAAAGCCCCTTGGCATCCCGCGCAAGCCCGGTGCCTTTGGTCAGACCAGGATCGACCATGTTGACAATGACGTCGTTGGGATCGACCATCTCTGCCAGCTTGACAATGAATAGCTGACACAGCAACTTGGAGACACCATATCGCTCCTGTGGGTCCCACGGAGTGATGGTTGTGTTGTCGAAAGAGGATAGAAGGTGCCTCTGCTCTCTGTTAGGGAATTTGCAAAGGTGAGCTATGACTGAGTTGATGATGGTGAGCCTAGGCGTGTTCTTATCGGCGGTCTTGCTCTTTAGGACGGGGAGCAAGAGAACGGCAAGAAGGGCGGTGCCCAAGAAGTTGACTTGGATGGTTCTTTCATGCCCAGTGGAAGGGACAGTCGAAAAGTCGAGCGGGCAAATTCCGGCATTCAAAATGGCCATATCGACGCGCGTGAGGGTAGTCTGACATTTGGAAACGAAGGCTTGGATAGAGTCGTAGTCCTCCATGTCCAAATGCCAGACATCGATCCTAGCCGAAGGAGCTAAAGCACGTAGCTGGGCGGCGGCAGCCTCGCCACTTTCAAGGGACCGCACAGCCATTACCAGGTGTGAAAGTCCAAGGCTGAGCAGCTGCCTCGCAGATTCGAAGCCCAGGCCGGTATTGGAACCCGTGACAATAGCGCATTTGCCATCTACATGCGGGTACATCTCTTTGGTTGGAAGTACAATGGTTGTGCGGTACTGGTTTCGGATGAAGACGGGAGCAAAGTTCTTGGGCAAAGGGGCCATCAGCTTGGAGGGAACTGTCCCTGACGGAGCCGAGTTCTCGTGTTTTTCGTCTTGACATTTGGATGGCATTTTGAAAAATTGTCGAGCAACAAATATTTAAAATAGATAGGTAATAGTCGACAAATGGGAGTGAATGAGGAGATTGGTTGATTTGAACGGACAGTGAGAGAGCTCGAGAGGGACATTGGTGTATTTATAACCTGAGTACCGCATATTGCATGAACCGCTTCGGAATTCAAGAAGGAAAGAACGACCGAAACCCGTACGTACAATGGAAGGGGCTTTTCAGTACGAAGATCAAGAAAGATGAGAGCAGTTGTACTTGCGTCCAGTCAGGAGGCTCCCCCGACCATGCCGATCGAGGTGAACGACGCCATTCCGAGAAAGGTAACCGAGCTTTAGTGATGTGGGTACAGGAAAGCAGGGCCACAAAGTGACGCCAAACCGACATCGAGACTTTCCGCTTCCTTCCTCGGAGCTGAGCACCTGTTGCTTTATAGCCTGAGCTTGACGGAGTCGGATTTGAACCACCCTGCCCGAGCCGGGAGCCGTGGATTTGGTCACCACGATAGGAGTTGCTGCGGAGTGCGGACTCACGGAGTCTGTACTGAAATTAGGAACAAGTTGACGGATTAGAGGCCCTAAGCCGAGCGAAGGCTCAAGGAGCCTGAAAGGGCCATTCTATCCATACCGATTTAAAGGTTGTCTTGAATGTTGAGTAATTATGTGGTACCAAGCTGAATCAGATCACTCTACTCCATATCTTATTATACGTAGTAAACACTAAGGGTATTTGGTTGCTCCTAACATGTACCTAACTCAGCGGGCTAAAGTCCGAGTGTCCTCCACATCTCTCCTCGTCGACAGGCCTGACGGCTAATACCGTTCACTCACTGACCACTGGGAACCCCAACTCTCCGATGGAAACATGTCAAGAATCACTCCTTTGAAGCTCGTTGTAAAGAATCGATCAGGGAAATACGGGATAGTAGTTCTCAAGATTGCGATGAAGAGACCAACCTATACACGAATGCGGACTATGAAACGAAACTTCCCACACTTTGCGGTGCCAACCTTAACCAGACAAAATAACGGTGCAATAAAGTATCGAAAGTCCCACGTCATTCACTTAAGCTTTGACATCCAATGTTTGTTTATTGTTTACGGCCGGATTGCGTCCCTTGAGTTATATCCTGCTTCGCCTCCTACGAAAGCCGGCATCTCTTTCCTTCCTTTCCCAACACTCCAACACCAGCTTTCATTCCAGTCAACTTCACCCTTCTTCCTCAAAGTCAGGATGGAAGCTCAAGTTACGATTAAAACACGATTCCTCATTCTTTCCGACACTCATGGAGAAGAATTCCCGCCTGCTTTCCAGCCGAATTTTCCCGTTGACGTGGCCATACATTGTGGCGATCTCACCGAAGAGTCAAAATTGGACGAATTCCGTGCATCCCTTCGGCTTCTCAAGGCCATGCCGGCATTTTTGAGGCTGGTCATCGCAGGCAATCACGATTTTACGTTGGACACTCCAACCTTCAAGAATTTGATCAACGACAACCCAGAAGCCATGGAACAGGCAGGGCCAAGTAAAACAAGACTTTGGCGATTTTGAAGAGGCTCGTTCACTATTGCGAGACGACCCAGATATCAAGTTTTTGGATGAAGGCGTCCATCGCTTTGTTTTGGCCAATGGCGCACTTCTGACAGTGTATGCGAGTCCTTATACCCCCTCGACAAGCAACTGGGGGTTTGCATATCATCCAGACCAGAGCCACAATTGGGATATTCCACGGGTCGATCTTGTCATGACTCATGGACCGCCAAGAGGAGTTCTGGATCGCACGGATTCCAGAGAGCGAGCTGGATGCCCTCGGCTCTTCAGTGCCATTGCACGAGCCAGGCCTCGGCTGCATTGCTTTGGCCATATTCACGAGGGATGGGGCGCAAGACTGGTGACATGGCGCAAGGAAACCACCGAGACGCCAACACATTTCACGGACATTGACAACGATAAGTCCGTCACCTTGTCATCTTTGGCGAACCTCACAGCTGGAAAGTTTGACACGCCCGAGACTGTGGAGGAGAAGAGAGCAAGATTGGCGCATTTGACCTCTCAGCGGGCATTTTTCACGAGCCACTGCGCCGACGATGAGATGCCACTGTGTGTGGGTGATCAGACTCTGTTCATCAACAGCTCGATACAGGGTACCGACGAAGATTCCTTGCAGTTACCATGGGTGGTGGATGTGGACCTGAACAAGGCGTGAGAACGGGGGATTGATCATCGTACACTGAGCTGGAAATGTTTCTCATGCGAGGATAAGAGTATTTCATTGTTTGCTAGGTCCACACTAGGTAATCAATTTTGCCCGCCATGTCATGCCTTCGGGGTGAAAACACAATCTTCTCTTCAAATCACTGGGCAAGCTGCAAGCCGCGAAGTGAAACCCGAGCCCTCACCGCCGCACCAGACCCGACGTCGAATTCCTCGACGAGGTCCATACCGGGAGCCTCCGCTACGCTGGCAAACGGAACCTCGTAGCTTCCCGACTCCGTCGTCCCGTTCATCAGCTTCAACTGGAAGCTCGGCGGGTCGGCCATCATGTCGGCCGTGATGGGGAACCGGAAAGCTGTATCAAAGGCTGGGTTGAAAATGTCTGTTCCTGGACTGTAAGTCTTGCCAGCCGTGGCAAACTCCTTGTCACCCCACGATACCTTGACGCTGGGGTTGAGCTCGTCGCGTTGGCCCGTCAGTCCGAGGACACCAGCAATGAGAACAGAGGCGAGGCCGCAGATTTGTCCCTCGTTTTGGCTCTCGGCGGAAATACTGTCAGCATCACCAACAAAATTGTAAAACTCGGCATGCACCGTCAGCTTGCTCTCGGTGCGATGGCCCTTGTGAACAAGACTGAGCTCTTGGGTGCCGCCGGCCAGGAGAATCTGCTTGACTGTCGTGGCAGCGATGCCTATGTCGTCGTCACTACCTAAATCGTCGTCCTGAACGTCGATGGTGATGCATTGGTCGTGATCTGTCACGAGAAAGTCGTGGGTCTCGTTCCACTCTGGATCGTGGTTGTTCTTTTGGGTCGAAGTGCGCCACTCCCCCTCCGCACCAACGCTGACTTCGCAGTAGCAGTCAGGAACATCTTTGACGAGTTTTTCAAAGAGTCGCTTAGCTCCGCTCTTCTTTAGGCCTGTTACCCCGGTAGCAGCGCCAATCGTGAGGCGAATGACGCCGACGTGGTGTTGGAAGGTCTTGAAGTAGTCGTTGGAAGCGTCGAGCTTGACGAGGAAGCGGTTGGGCAGGACCGCCATGGAAGCAATGATGTTGAGAATGACCTTGCGAACGGCCTTGTCGATGAGGGAAAAGTCGGCGAGGTTCGCGGCGTCGGTGAAGTCGAGTTCAAGGGTCGGCGGGTTGATGAATGCGATCTGGGCGGCTCCGATCTGGTGAGCTTTGGTGTAAGTGTCTGTCTGAGCACAGTGTGTTGTTGGCATGTCTGGAGTTCATACCAAAGGAATGATGTTGGTCAAGGGACAGAGCAAGACCGACAGTCTTCCCTTCAGCTTTACGTGCTCAATTCCCTATTAAATCGATACCAGTTAGACGGAAGCGCAAGCACCATTGGGAGATATTGAACTTTACTATTTTGGGCACCATATTGCCTTCGAGCTCGAAATCGCACCGGCCGTCCCATTCCAAGTCCATATCAAGCTTGATGCCTTGGAGTTCGGTCTTATGAACGTCCACGCGAGAGAGCCGGATTGGGGTGGGCCCAAAGTCGAGCTTGACAAATCGTAGCGTCGAGAGAGGGCCTGGGAGCATGGAAGCCAGCATGGGCTCGACCACCTGCTTGATGATTCGGCCACCCGCGACGTTGATGTTGGGCCATAGCTGGGCGATGATGTCGTTGAGGAAGCCTATCAAATGTGAGCAAGGTAATCCTACTTAGCTACGTGGTCAAAGGGACACCGCGAGCGTGAATGCGGGATCAAGCATGTCGGATCGTGAACGCAGAGGCAGGAGGGGGATTATCTCACCTGCCGATTCCGTGCCTCCGGAGGCAGTCAAAGTGTCGGCGAGAGAGGCCATGGTGGTGAGTGTGGTTTGTTTGATGGGCTGGGAAAAGAATACAGAAAGAGGATGATTCCACAAGAGGGCAGAATGGAGGCGACCGAGAAAAGGTTTCGATAAGGTGAGGAAGAAGATGGAGCTGGAGTTTTGCGGGGTTGAGAATGTTGGTGTTTGTTGACAGGTGAGAGGAGCAGGAGCCCGAGGCACTGACGTCACTAGCTGATTCACGCTTTGCCAAGTAGGACAGAGGCCTGACGTGTCATGTCACTAAACAAGATCTGAAACACTTGCATGATATCATTGATGATGGCAGTCTGACGGAGAAGGGCCTGCTGTCGAGTCGAAGCTGTTTCTCATGAGCGAACGAATTTAAGCTTGGTCGTAGTGGCCTGATGTCATTCTATAATTAGCTGGAGTGTGAGGGCCTTATTAACTGGAGCCTGAGAAGATCGTTGCTAATAACGTCCGAGAATAAACCGGGTGCTGAAGTCTTCGAAAATGCGACTCTAGATGGAGGACGAAAGGTAAGAGGCAAAGCTGGCTATAGGCGAAGACAGAAATATTGACAATCTTCATTTGTTACGGTTATAGCTGTTCTGCACTACCTAAGGTACCTATGTACCACCCAAAGGTACAGGGGAATACTTCGTACGCACCTCACCTAACATCTCAAGGTCGGGATATACGTACGAATACACAAGTTTATTCGTACACCTAATATCAACAAATTTGTATATAGAAAGCTACCCGAATAACAGCGCTCTACACCCTCAATTCCGAGTTCACCACAATGAACCACAATCACAAACACGGATATCCCCCAAAGTCGGATGAATGATATAACTCACTTGCCCCTATCTTGTCTTCTTCTACGAATCACTAAATGTAACACGGAATCGCCACTATCTGGAAGCATGGCCAATGTATCGCCTTTCCAACCTGGCAATTTCGTCCGGTTCGTCTCCCACATGAATCCCTCAGTAAAAGGGAAGCCCGGCCAGGAGTGATCGCGGGCCACATCAAGTAGTCCCGCTGGACGCGAAAGAACCGTCGATTGGGTCATGTTTCCGATGGCGGGAGATTGCTGGAAGTGCCGGTTCCAAATCGACTTCCTAAAGCTTGTGGTGGCGATTTTAATCTCTCCGTGAGATCGCCAGGCTCGCCCACGCTGCTAAGGAGCCAAGCTGGTCTATCCCGCACTGAGCACGGAGAACAGATACATCTAGATCTCCTTGGGCCTGTCTGCGTTGTAGATGCGCTGGAGAAAGTTCATTCTCAATGTCATAATACTCTTACAAATATCGTATGTCTGACTCGTGAGGACTGGGATATCCAATTTGTTCATCGTGTGGAGTTGAAGGCCCGGTCTATCATAAAGAGCTGATGTCGGTAAATTTAGCCAAGCTTGCCAAGCTTGGCTTGGGGCTTTAATGTATCGATGCAATATTAGAGCTCACATTCTTGTGTCTTGATAGGGGTGTCTTAATCACATTTGACTTTCGCGGAGAAGAAGGGAATTTAGAGGAGGATTTCTGAAAATGCTCTGATTTTCACGGCGAAAGGTAGAATCAATTTTGAGCGTTAATAATGCATCATACCTAATGTAAAGGACCTTTCAACAAGTTAAAATATCCAAGGGATGAAGCGTGCCGTGCCAGAATGCCACTTCTCCCATTGTTTACCAAACTTGGTCTTCAACATTCGCTCTTCTTCGCTAACCCGCTTCCCTATTCCGTAGAAAAACATTGACCATGCCAGGGGAGATATCATCCATCGTAAATATCTCGACGCGTCGTACCATGAGGGTGAGATCCAACAACTAAGCGTCCCATCCATACGAGCCAGCAATAACATGTTCGAAACCATGAGAATCACGAGTCCGGTGTAACTGGGATGTTGGACATAGCTGTAGATTCCGCTAGTCTTCAGCTCGTCGGGCTCCGTCAGTGCAAAAGTGAAACTCTTGCCGAGGGATGCATATGAGACAAGTCGAAGAGGGATTCCGGCACAGATGATGAGGAACAAAGGAATGGAACTTTCCGTCGACCATGTGATGAGGCGGTGGTTGAGTAGATTTTCATTCCCATGTCGAAGGATGGCAGCTGGTATATTCGGGTGGGAGCAGACGAGAGCAGACGAGTGGGAGGCGAGGAATCCCAGAGGGGCTAAGGCGACTTTGGTCGTATGTCTATGCGTGAGATTGGCCCGTCGAGCCAAATCACCAGTAGATGGAGCCGGCGTCACCACTGGATTTGGGGGAGATAGGGCAATGTAGGTTCCAACGCTCGAGGCGATAATGGTCGCCGCTAGGGAAGCTTGCGAAAGTGAGACGTCCAGAGGCATAGTGTCCGGATTTGTATGCTGTGGCAGCCGGTGTGATCTGAATTCTTAGTTCAGTGACGACGTTGAGCGTGAGTGGTGCAAAAGCGACGCCGGGCATCTTTCAGGGAAGATATAGTCAGTGGACAGGTTCAAGAAGTTCCAGCGCCGGTTTCAATTCCATGAACGGCTCCAGGGCCGATGGACTTGCTGCCTCAGGCAGATTGACACGAGTCTCGCCTCTGATAACCTTGAGGAAGTGGTCAGTTGTGGGCCAGTTACGGGGAACATGATTCATGAAACAATGCCCGATGTTACACGCCTCAACCCGGGGGTCAAAGAGGAAACGAAGGCAGGGTAAAGAGTCCCACGAAAGTCGCTTGGTATCGGAACGAAAAGTTGTCTAGTCTCGAGGTAACATCCGTACGAAGATACTATCGCTGAAACAAATTGAAGAGTTCTATGTAACATGCTAACAGTAACCGTACGCAAATACCCATATTACCCACGCGGGTGAAGCGGCCTTCCGAACCCCAAACTTAAACCTCCCTCGAGCGATGCACTCTAGGAAGCACCAACTTGCCATGAGAAAAAATGACATTCTTCCCAGCGAACCTTTCTTGAGTCCTATCGCCACCCTCATGCCTCATGGCGGGGATAACAGACTTGCTGTTCACCGAGCCGACTTCAAGAAGCAAGCTTTGCCCCTCGTCAAAGAGAAATGCAGTCGGGAACAATGGAACCGTGACCGTATACCTCTTTCCGGGAATGACTTCGGACATGGGGACTGCTGGTTGACACAGGACTCCTTCTTCTTTGAAGCCCTGTTGGACTTCATCCCGGTGGGAGAGTCGGAAGAAACCTCTCCCGAAGCTGTCCATGGGCTCACCGTGATTACCCAGAAGCATAATGTTCTGACTGTCACGGTCGAACGCTCGTAGGTAGATGAATAAATCCAGATCTTGAGCCTCCGTGATGACATCCAGTTCCAAATAGAGAGAACCTAAGATCTCGAACGACTCAGGAAATGGTGTCTCCAGGCTGAAGTTCAGGTTCTCTGCCAGACCCTGATACTCGAAAGGAACTTGCGGTTCGCCTGGAATTGCCGAGCTAAGTCGCTTCTCTGGGGTAAGATAGAAGGCGACCTCTTCGACATCTGGCGGAGGAAATGATGATTCGTTCTCGTGGTAGAAGGTCTGCGTGCCATGGTGTTGAACAAGTCGAATTCGGGGAATATCAAACATTCCATTGTCGGTTCTTCCCATCAGAAAATAGTCCAGAAACTGCTTCTGGTGCTTTATGTGGCTGGGTTCAAAGAAGGCAGCTAGGTGATTCCCTGTGTGCATCTCGAGCCACTTGTCCTTGGATGATATGTTGTTGAACGCTCGAATGTTACCGGCGAGGTGCAATTCAGGATCGGTCCAGTTCCCCGCCAGATACATAGGAACCTCGATATCCGAAAGATTCCGTACTCGGCTCAAAATATCCCAGGCAGGATGCGTTGGATACTCGGCCGCGAGAAGAGCTCCCGGATAATCCACTCGGTTTTCGATCAGGGCCTCCTCCGAAACCAGCGCGTCAGTCGGCTTGGATTGCTGGGGCACGACAATATTGTTGAACCAGTGTGACTGGAAATTGTGACTGTAAATACCGCCACGACGAGCAGCTTGATAGAGGTTGCACTGGGACTCGTAGGACACGACGCATGTCAAATGAGGCGGCTTCTGCATGGCCGCCCAATAGCCCACCATGCCATAGTAGCTGATGCCGGAGAATGCAACCTTGCCACTCGACCAAGACTGCACACCAGCCCATTCGACAATATCAAAGAGGTCTATAAAAAAAAGTGTCAGTAATTCACCAGAGAGGGAAGATGGATCGTCGTAGGTCCTGGAGCAGAATCGTACCTTGGCCCTCGGCATCGGCTTGGGTAAGTTGCGACCGCTCCATTCCGAAAGGATCAAGCCTTCCTTGACTTCCCCCGATTCCACGTGAATCAACACGCAGTAGCGCATAACCATATTCACCAGTCTATGAGAAGGTTTTAGTACAACTTGACATTGACGCCGGTGAGAGACCCTGATGGGGGAGCGAGATTATTACCCATATCATCGGCTCGCACAGCTCGAAGCAGGCGTCTGGTCCCAAAGGTTTAATATTCTTGTACATTTCTGCGTAAATGGGCGTGTGAGGCAGGCCAAAGTTTGACGCATGAACGTCCTTGCCATATGGCCCAAGGCTGCAGATCACCGGGACCTGTTGGCCGCCTTCCCGTGCAGAATGCGGCAGAAAAAGGTCAGCACAAAGCTGAATCCCATCTCGCATTGGGATATAAATGTTTTTAATTCGAATGTATTGCCCAACATTGGTCTCGCTCTGCTCGTAGAGTGACTGGTTGATCGCGGATTGAGCCATTGCGGATTGAGCCATTGCGGATTGCGAGTATCAGAAAAGATGGAACAGATGTGTCTTAGGAGAGGTTCTAAACGCTTCCAAGGCACTTTGGATGGGAGAAAGTAGTTTATGTGCGCTTATATATCTGTGTTCAGGGGGGTGCACGGAAAGCATGAAGGAGCCGAATGAGCTGACGTCAGGAGGGCCGACTACGTTAATGGAGCATCATTCCTAGAGTTCCAAGTGTGCCTCGGCAAGGTCTCCCCCGAGGCATAAACTACGTACCATAAAGTCCCAAAGATCACGGAATCATGCTGTGATGAGACTCGCCAGAGTCACAGTACAATTGGAGGCGGGACTGCTGCGGTCGAAATCCCCCACCGGAGCGAGGGGCCGAACTCAGGAAGGCACGGATGACGGAGTGGGGGAGAGATATCTCCATGGACTCGAGATGCCGAAAGCTCCGCTGACTCAGAAGAAACTCTCATATTGAATGGGGTGGCAGAGTGTGAGGGGTATAACTGAATAGAGCCCCTGTTAAGGTTTTTTATGACCAGGTGGCAGGACTCTTCAGTGTATCCATGAGGTACCTACCATGTTGGTATGGTTCTATGTGGATTGTATGTACGGCAATACAAACTTGACAACTCGACGACAGACCAAGGACGAAGGCTAATGTTATAAGAAATGAAAGTTGAAATGAAATAAAGCTAATCCAATAAAAACTAAATAGGGCCTCGCATGAGGAAAGAAGGTAAAGGCATGTGTAACCGACACTCTAAGCATTCTCGTCAACGCGAGAGAATCGTTCTTGCATCTTCCCTTAACCCAAAGTCGCCTTCAACCACGAAAACATGGTTCTGGTCATTTCTTGGTAAGCTCCGGTCTGGCAATGATATCCCGCTGTCCCTGTAAAGAAGTGCAGAGTGGCCAGATCACCCAACGCGTCCTTGACCAGCTGGGACTGTCCTGCGAAGAAACCTTCCAGCTCAGCATCAGCAATCCAAACAGGCATTTTGATCAGATCGGTAATGCCTTCAACTGTGTATTGCTTCGTGGCGATGAAGAAGTCATATGCCGACTCCTCCTTGAACGCCCACATGCCCTGCTCCAGACCCCAGCGAGCTTCCGATGGAGTTTCCGGGTTGGCGAGCAACGCCACAGCCATCTCGTCGAATTTTTCCTTTTCTCCAGCCTCCAGAAGCTTGGCCATCTCTGAGGGGAGCTGGGGAGAGAAAGAGTCGTAGACGCTCCAGATGCCACCGTTCAACATTACTGCTGATAGTCTCGGCTCAAATGCCGCAGCGCGGGCCGCGAGGTAGCCACCGAACGAGTATCCAAAGAGGACGAGCCGATCAGCGTCAACGACGTGAGCCTTGTCGGAGTAGATATAGTCCACAACGGGCGTGATCACTCGCTCCCAGTCGGGAATGAAGCCGAGATTTTGACGCCGTCTGACAAGAGGATGCCCAGGGCCCTCGAGAGTAAGGCAATTCCAGCCACGTTCCACAGCCGGGACAACAACAGTATGATACAAGTCTTCCTGGGAGCCGTCGTATCCATTGAAAAGAAGGAGCGTCGGTCGCTTGATGTGGTTGTCGTCAGCAGGCGCATACCAAATCGCTTCGACGGTGAAATTGTCTGCAGCGATGCTCAAACGTTGACCGGGAACAGGCAACGCAGAAAGGGCCTTGTCGAAGGCGGCGATTTGTTCGTCCCATAGCGAATTGATGAGAGGATCGCTCCAATTTCCGTGGAGGTAGAAGTCGGCGCGACGGAAGTAGGTGGCGGCAGAAAACCAAGTGTCTTTGACATTGACCAAGTCGTAGGCGTTCGCAGGGTCCTCGGCGTCAGCTTTTGTATCTTTTGCGAGCTTATGAAAGACTTCGGAGAAGCTGGTGAAGTTTCCTGGGTCGATGTCCTTTGCCGCTCCGAGCACTGGACCGATGTCGGATCCTCTGAACAGAGCTTGCCCGAGGGGAATGAGCAGCTCGAAGTGAAACGAGTCATCGGAGCTCAAAGCCAGAATTGGATGTTCATCATCCGCTGCCGTGATGGGTTTGCCGAAAAGGGCGGCGAAAACGAACCCGCCGACAAGGCGAGAAGAGAACCTCATGATTCTAATGCAGTGAAGTTTGTAGAATGAGATCAAGATATCTTCTGGTTCTGGGTTTGAGTTTCTAAAGCTGAGACAACCCGAATTTTATATAGAAGGCGAGCGATTATTCCGTGGTGTCTGGCTGAAGTAATATAATTCTAATCACTCATTACAGTCCTACGTCTTGCTGAGGCAGTGCCTGCACTTCGCATGTGGATTTACGTCATGCTGCACCCAATGCGACTCAGGGATGGAGTGATGGGACGATGGAGTGATGAAGGATCGTCACAATTCCTACGGAGAGGCACTTTATCGCCTCAAGCTCGGGCGATGTTTTGCGAGTACCAGCGTCGAAAATAGTACCTGCGTCGTGCTCATTTCCGTTGCGGCACGGCCTCAAGCTTGCATTGTTCTAGCTGCTTGTTTGCGATTGCGAGGTGTTTGTGGCTGACATGATCCAGGTTCTCGGGGAGGCATAGGTTTAATATTGAAGACTTTAACCTCGCAAGGTCTTGTCCCCTGACCCTTACTTCTGATATGCAACAAATCTTCACTTTTCTGACTGGACTTTTGTGAAGGGGGGGAGAATCCAGGCTGGGAAGATGCATCCGCCAGGAGCGGATTGCATTCCGCTGCTGCATGCATATCACGATCCCCGTCAATGCAAAGATCGGAGCATTTCTACCTTGTTGATGAGTAAGTGCATCTTGATCACATTGAATGACTGGAGAAGAGAAGACATAATCTACTCTCTTTCTAACGAATTACGAGATAGTATTCGGGGCCTGAGCAAAGGTTCACGGGTAGGGCTGATGAGAGTACCCATTGGTTGCCAACACAATGCTCCCTAGGCCAAACACGGCAAGAATTTTGCGAGGACCAACGCCAAGTCGGAGACTCCAGAGACTCCAGTTAAGTGCTGGCCAAACATGGGGCTGCTCCATCGTTGGTCAGGCCTCCTTCACACTTCACAACTCGTCAAATAAGCGACGCCTTCTCAATATATGAGGCTAGCCCCTTCGCAAAACCAGTACTCGATCTGGTTCATAGCCCCTCCGACTTACTGCAGCCATGGTGAATCTCGGTCCCTCCAAAGGCTGCCACACGTGCAAACAGAGACGCATTAAATGCGACGAAGGCAAGCCTCACTGCCAACGGTGCACGCGGACCGGACGCGAATGTGGAGGCTACGAGAAGAAGGCCATCGTGGTCCGGTTCAAGCATGACATTGTCGCTCGCCGCTCGAACCCGACCAAACCTGAACGTCACAGCCGTCAACCCCAGCCCCAGACGTCGTCGATAGACTCGAGGAAGCAGTCTCTCGTGCCGTCGCTTCCGCCCGTCGAGCGAGACGCTGCGTTATGCTTCTTCCTTCGCAATTTCGCCACCATGGGCCGCGACTTTGAGTCGTCGCGAGGCTTCTTTGAGGTTCTAGGGCCCGTCGTTGCGCGAGAGCACCCTTCTTCTGCCGTGTCGATTGCCGTCACAGCCACTGCTCTGAGGTTGCATAGTCTGTGGCGCGAGAGCCAAAGTGTCTCGAACCCGTCGTTTCGTCCAAACGAAACACTTCGTCTGGCGCTGAGTCGTCTCCAACACGCTCTCTCGGACCCTTGCGAGATGAAGACGCCCAAGACGGTGCTGGCCGCACTGATGCTGCAGTTCGACGAGACTCTTTCGGCGGTTTGGGACGGCAGGCAGCCCAACAACACACATCACGAGGGGGCGGTGGCTTTATTCATGAGCCACGGGCACAAGTCTTCCCACACGACCTACAGCCGGCACCTCGTCTCTTATATTCTCCATAACGAAGTGGCTTCGGCGATCCTCAAGGGTAGACTAGTACCGCCTCACATCCGATCCTGGATCCGGGACGACGACCTACCTCTCACCCCAAGCTTCACCCTTGACCTGATTGGTATCGAAGTTGCGAGGGCCCAGCACCAATTCGGCCGCGTCATTCAGCAGGTTCGGCAGGCTTCTGCATCTCCCCACAATGTCAAGAACCTGTGGTCGGATATCAGGTCCATCAGCGAGAGTCTCCTGGGATGGGTTGACAGACTACCCGTTGAGTGGCGGCCCGTCTCCCTCCCGCAAATCAGCGTCAGCCCCCCCTTAGTAACTTACATGGGTCGTTGCGATGCATACCCGTCAATCCAAATCGCATCCACTGGAACACGTGGAGATGCTACCGGCTCATGCTCCTGAAGATGGCCCTCGTCGTGCTCCACCTCGAACCCCAGGCCGCATTCCTCTTCGATCACTCTCAAGCTTCCGAGGCCTTTTCCGTCGACCAAACTGCGACCTTTATGGGGAACTCCATACAGGAACTGGTGGATCTCATCTGTTACAGTGTTCCCTTTCACCTTGGCAATTCCCAAGGCAGGGCATCCATGCATACCTTTCTGGATGAGAGCATCATCTATCCGAGCTACCATGGCCTTCCCCAGTCCGAGGAAAAGTTCATCATGTACCGAGCCAGCGACCACTACCTGACCGTCGAGGATCACAGGCGCCACGCCATTGTTCAAGGTCCGTGGCATATGGTCAGTCCCTTGGGTTATCTTCGCCGCCTCCTATCCAGCGAATTTGGTCGCGTCCTCACCGAGGTGCTCCGGCCGGGACAGGTGGATTGGATATACCAGCAACTTGTCCGTGGAACTTCAATTTTGGCTCTGGCGCCGAAACCAGAAAATGGAACGGGGTCGAAAACACCCATGTTAATATAAGGCACATTTAATCTCAAAAGTTTACTCCATAAAATGTCCTTCTCTCGGTCATGATCCGTCGGTTTACGACGCACTTGCGTTTCGTGCAACTTGGGCTATCCAGTCAGTCCCGTCCTGTCCGTCACCGAACACTTCAAACTTCAGTCTGACGTAGTGTTCAGTGATTTGACACCTTGTAGAATCCTCTCCACCTCTTCCTGATGGGAAGAAAAGTTATCGACCAAATCATCCCACATCTTCGGCTCGTGTTCGTGCTTTTTGTTGCTGTTCCAAGCCCAGTCAGTGATTGTGAATTGCCTGCAGCTCTCAAACATGAACGCGACAGCACCCTTCGAAATTTGCATCTCTGGAGGTGGCTGAGCAGAGGCCGCCTTGAACTCCTGTTGCACTCGTTAGAGACAATTCACCCGACCAGTTGTTGCCGATCCGTGTACTCACCTGGTAAGCAACTCCATGCGGCACCATGCCACATTCGAATGAGACGCCGCCTGGCTGGAACTCATCCGACCGTCCAGCGTACTCGCCGTAGATGAGACCCATCAGCTCAGAGGCCGAGTTTCGGTGATAGTACGGCGGCCTGTACGTGTGAGATGCGACATCCCAACGCGGTGAGAAGATCAGGAAATCTGCCAAGGGGGCGGCGGGATCTCGCGACTTCGCCGTCAAGACGCAAAAGATGGATGGGTCAATATGATCCACGGAGATGGAACCCACGTTGACAAACTTCGTGAGGTCATATTTGTAGGGGACGTAGTTTCCGTGCCAAGCCACGACGTCAAACGGGCAGTGCTGCTGAGTGCTCTTGAAAAATCGACCGCCGAGCTTGTAAACGATCTCCCAGGGGTCATCGCGTGTGATGGTGTACCCGGCCTTGGGATGGAGGAAATCACGGGCGTTGGCGAGACCGTTCGCTCCGAGGGGACCAAGTTCTGGCAGCTCAAAGTTGGCTCCCCAGATCTCCAAGATGTAACCTCTGGTCGGCCCTTCCACCGCCACCTTGAAGCGTTGGCCTCTTTGGATGACACAGATCTCACCCGGTTGAACATAGAGCGGTCCAAACTCGGTCTGGATATCCAAAGCACCTTGTTGAGGAACGATGAGAAAATCGCCATCCGAATTCACGAAAGCCTGCTTCTCCATGCTCTTCGTTGCGGTGAAGATGTGGGTTGCCAGTCCCTCTCGCAATGTCGGATCCCCAGAGCCGGCGACGGTGCGAAGTCCGGACACGAAGTCGGCGCCATCCGAGATGTCGAAGGGAAGCTGGTAGTCCAGTCAGTGTGCATTCCAGAGCGCTGATGCGACTAACTAGTCAACATACCCAGGCCAATTGTGTCGGTGAAATCTTGACACGAGGGTTGATTGGCAAGAAACAACTTTCCGTCCCCTCAACCGTGGGAAGATCAGTCTGGGGGTCAAATGTCAGCAGCCAGACACCAAGAGTCGAATTATGGCGGTAAACTTACGAAGCCCTGATGAGCAACAGCTGGACGAGCCCGGTAAAGCCACGCCTTCTTGTTCAAATGGCGTGGGGCAACGAATGCTGAAGCCGTCATCTGCTCGGCATACAGTCCGAACCTCGTACTTCGAGGGCTATTTTGGCCTTGCGGGATCGTGCCTGGAATCGCCTCCGACTCGAAGTCATTGTTGAAGCCAGGAAGATATTCATAGGGATCATTCTTCCGCAGGGGGAATGAAGGAACTGCGCCATCTTGCTGGGTTTCAGCCCAGTGGAAGATCTTTTGGTACTCGTCTGGCGTCGAGAGGGGTGCCATGTTGCAGGATAGATCAAAGGTTCTTTTCCAAACTCACTCTTGACACTCGAGTCGACCTTGACGCTTTGTAGTCATGGACATTATGAATTGACGGTGCCCTTACCGTTCTACCTATTCATATATACCCAGCTGCTCACCTCTACAACCGCGGGTAGCAACTTAGCAATATCTTATTCAGCTGGGGGGTGACACGTAAGTGCGGGGATTCGCGCGGGGTTGAGAGATGATTCCGTCGGCAGATTCAATCCGACTCCATCGAGTTTACGCCTTTCTCCAATCAGGAACAAAAACTTGGTCATCAATGCCGGATTCAGATAGTTCCGAGGTGTAAGACGAGCAGCATAATCCCTGCTTCTCTGAGACTGAACGCGCTTTCCGGCTGTCGGGGATACACTGCGGCAGAACTGTCTTGGCCTCGGGGGCAATGAATTTGACGCCGAAAAAGCTATGCTATGACATCGCCCTTCTACCCGCCTTATATATCTCTATATTATTATTAGCGACTAGTTGTGTTGCTTAATGCCCCTGTCCTGATAACAATGTATGAGTCGGTGTCTCTAAAATTCAGGTATTCAGGTATTGGTTTCGTTCTCTAATGTCTAATAGTTAAAGTCGCCGACTTTGAAATGTTGGGTAGCTTTACGGGACTTAGAGCCATGGGCACTGGTTGTTCCAATGTCTTCCTGGGTAACAGATTGACGCCACCTAAGACGGGTGGAACTGCGTTGCGTCTATGATTAAGAACCGGAGAAAAATACATTACACTTGACAGGCAACTTTTGTTTTGCTAGTTGTTGTTTCTGGAAACTATGTAGTATTATTTCCCCTATGTTCAGAGCTAATACGGATACTACCATTAGCTCAACCTATTAAAAGTCCTTAAAATATTTAATTCACTGGCTACGGAATAACTAGGTTCTTGGTATAAAGACGGCTACCCGGCAGTCTCGGCTGTGATACTAAGAATAGACACGTGATCGAACGCAGGCAGCAGGCGATTGGATGCAAGGAGGTGGATCAACGAAATCCTGCTCCTTGGGTGGCTGACAACCGCGTATTCGACAGGTTACATAACAAAGTCGACATGGGTTGTTCGGTTGTTCCGGGGCTCCGTTTGGGAATCATTCACTCTCTCATTTTAAAATGAGACGCAGAAACCTGCTAGCTAGGAAGATGTGGCCGATTTAGCCTATCTCCGTGACGGAAGGATACTCCATCACTTCGTATCTCAACCACTAGGAATGCGATATTCCATGGCCTCCGACGGGGGTCAAGACCCCAAAGAGATTGAACCCTTGCACCCAACAAGCGAGCCGTTCCCGACGGCCTGATTAATTGTGAAAGAAAGGCCCAAGACACCGTAACTATACCTTCATGAATCTGGGGATACGCGGGTGTGATATCTAATTCCAGGTGCGCACGCAATCGATACGAGTCTCGTGTGTTGGATCAGGCCACGATTCTAGGCAGACAAATGGTGCAACTCGGTTCCATGCAGTGAGCCACTCGGGCTAGCCCTTCAAGGAACCAGAGCGTCGCATCAGTGCATCTCGCGAGAGCCGCGCGCTGCAGGGGTTAAAATCCCATCAAGCATGACGTCGCGGTGAACAATTCTGCCCGCCATGGAATCTTGCCATGATTCCAGGCTTCAACTATGCCGAACACAACCCCTCCTACTCCAGACACGCAGTAATCAGAGCACTGGCCGCCAATGCCTAGACGCTCTGCGGTGAACCACGATGGAGTTTGAGCTTGGCAAGCTGCGCAAGCCGTGGTCAAGCCCAAGCCGAATTTCACTACACTCCGAACCCAGCGAGGAACGAACAAAGCCGAAAAGGCGGTCCATTTTCAACCAAGGATGGAAATCAGGCCTTCTCTTTGGCGCGAGCAGCTGCATCCTCGTCTTCGCCATCAATCTCGGCGTCACCATCTGGTCCACGACTCTGCCCGAAGGAGCCTCAAGTGAAGGCCACATTCGCAGAATTCTCAAAGAAGGAGCATGCTCGGAGATCCGAGAATGGAATGTCGCCCTCCATCTTGCCATCAACGTCTTCAGCTCTATCCTATTAGCAGCCAGCAATTATGCCATGCAGTGTCTGTCCGCTCCGACTCGAGCCGACATTGATGGGGCCCATTTTCGGGGGAAATGGCTGGACATTGGAATTCCCAGCCTTCGCAACCTTGTCGACATCCCGAGGAAAAGGGCTGTACTCTGGGTACTGCTGATTTTCTCATCGGTGCCCCTGCATCTCTTGTAGGTCCTGTTTTAAACGAGATTACCTCTATGAGGGGACACTAATATTGATCATTGTTAGTTACAATTCCGTGGTGTTCTCGTCATTGTCCGCGGTCGACTACGTTGTCGCGAGCGTGAATCAGACAGATTCCGTGAAGGATACCTTTTCACTCACGTACGCGGAAGCGAACGGCACAGAAGAGTTCCGGAGTTATTACAACTCGAGTTATTACTTGTCTGCCTACCCGGATGTAATATCGAACATCAACGTCTTGTGGAATCTTGCCAGAAATGGCACGGCCGACAACCTCACAACCTTGGAGTGCATCAACAAGTATGCGACAGCGTTTCAGACGTCCAGGGGACACGTTCTGCTGGTTGGCGAACCTGGTTCTAACCCAGACTGGCAAGGAATACCTCTCTTCGACGCAACTGTCGAGTTCGAGTCTTGGACAGGCTCCGATGCGTACGACTGGATTTGCTACAACAACTTTGATGATACCGATTTTTGTCGAATTGCGCTGGCCAAGGTCAGGAAGAATGCGGATGATTGGAAACCATTTGATACGCGTATCAAATATTGCCTCAGCCAACGCGTCGAGGAGCACTGCCGACTCAACTTCAGCCCTCCGCTGATCTCCATCGTTTTGTTCGCAAACGCGTTAAAGGCCGCGATCCTACTGTACACCGCCCTACGACCACCCGACGAGCCGCTCTTTGTTCTTGGAGATGCCATCGAGTCTTACCTGACTTCGCCAGATGCATTTTCAACCGACAGCTGTCTTCTGAGTGCAGCGGATTGCAGGCGGTCCAGCAGAAAGAACTGGGCCGGGCCTCGAGAGTGGTCCGCTACTAGGAAGCGGTGGGCTTCTGCTGTGACTTGGCGTCGGTGGACAGCCAGCACTCTCTTGTAAGCCCTCCAGACTCCAGTTGCGCACCCGCCGCCTTACAGAAGCACATCGGCTGACCTGCTATCGACAGATACTTGATCGCACTTGGGGTGTCACTTTTCTTGCTCATCCGAGGTATTGTCAAACTAGACGGCGCAAAAGACTTTGTGAGTCTATGGAACCTGGGATTCGGTGCCGTCACAGAGACGGCATTGATCAAGAAGAACTCGGAGCCGTTTCGCAATAACAACGCCAAGATCATTCTCAGCGTTCTTCTTGCAAATGTACCACAGTTTCTCTTCTCGGTCCTTTACTTCCAGTACAATGCCCTCTTCACCGGCATGCTCGCTGCGAAGGAATGGAGTGATTTCGGCCTCAAGAGAAAGAAGCTGAGAGTTTCCTCGGATCCGAGAGGAGACCAGCGTTCTCGCTACTTCTTACAATTGCCGTATCGATGGAGCATCCCACTGGTACTGATGTCTATCCTTATCCACTGGATGCTGTCACAAAGCATTTTCGTTGTTGCTGTCGAAAAGCCGGAAGACAAGGAAGACACAACCTTGTACTCTACCTGCGGCTACTCCCCCATTGCAATCATTGCCGTGGTTCTCACTTCAGTAGTTTTGGTTTCTGGAGTGGTCGTTACCGCATTCCGTCGCCTACCAACAGCCATTCCGGTAGTTGGAAGTTGCAGTCTTGCGATTGCAGCAGCGTGCCATCACCCGAGCGGCGAGTCGCAGCCGGAAGAACCACTCCTGGCTCTGAGATGGGGCGTTATGTCTGCTCCTGGTGAAGGGCCGAATGACGACAGCCCAGGTCACTGCGGGTTCTCGAGCGAGTATGTCGAGGAACCTCGTGTGGGCGCCAGATATTCCTGATGAAGCGCGTGAGGGATACGGAGTTTCGGTCTGGGAAAAGCGGATGGTACATGGAGATTACCCATGCTGTATTATACTCAGGCTGCAATGCACAATTCAAGACTGTGCTCCATCGACTCACGAGTTGATGACTGATGCCCACCTGTAGAGAATAATGACTGGTTATCCAGGGAGCCTCCGGCCCTTGCTTTCTAACTTGCACGTGCGCTACGTTCTCGCAGAGGGCAACTTATCTCCCCGGGTTCTTCGTTGATAGAAACGTTAATACAGGCCCCCGGATGATTCCGTAATCGATTGTCGGCATTTCTCGGCTTACCCTTGCATCGGCTCCATGCCCCCGAGTTGAACCTAGAGGCTGATGTTGATTGGCTCTGCGTCACACCCTGAGAGTGGAACGGATTCATTACGGTCGGAACGATATGTTCATCTGCCGTTCTATAAACAATGCTCTTCGAAGTCTCGTTCCTATTTTCCTATCAGCGTTTAGCTTCTTGGCCCTTATTCGACACCTTCCCGTTCGCCGAAATGGAGGACACACTTGCCCGCATGCAACAAACGATCGAGGGACTGCAGCGTGAGGTTGTTCGATTGAGTGGTTAGTATTCTCTCCTTTTAGTGAGACTCTTGAAGGCGGGCACTGACAACCTCAAGATCAAGAGGAGATCCGTAAGCTCCAGTACAAATATGGGTATTACTTGGACAAGTGTCTCTACAAAGAGGTAGATCCACGAGCCTCTTTCCTGTCCTATCGATTCATACTAAGATATGCTGCTTTGGTCTATAGGTTGTTGAGCTTTTCTCCGAGTCATCGGATGCCTATGTCCAGTTCCTTGGCGGCCGTTACCTGAAGAAGAATGGCATTCGACGACTATACGTCGGCCGTTTTGCTGACACCTTCACGGCAGGCCGGAATGGGCCGGTGCATGGCTTTCTACTCGACCATCCACAAATGCAAGGAATTGTTGATGTCGATTATTCGGGCTCCGGTACGAATGGCGACGGTGCCCGTGCCAAGGGTCGCTTTCGATC
The DNA here is from genome assembly GCA_024115155.1 of Thelonectria blattea. Lineage (NCBI taxonomy): Eukaryota > Fungi > Ascomycota > Sordariomycetes > Hypocreales > Nectriaceae > Thelonectria > Thelonectria blattea. Next base: position 94,326 of record JAMQMW010000373.1, read on the forward strand.
CCTGATGCAGGCTGGTGTTCACGTCAGTCAAGCCCAGAAGCACCCTCGAGGCTGCTGTCAGTGGTTTGAGGGTGGTATTTACGAGAACGAGTATATCAAAGACTCCGACGGGAAGTGGCGTATCCTTCGTCTGCGTTACTTTCCTTTCTGGCATGGCGATGTGGAACACGGTTGGTCCTACAAAGTGTCTGGCTTTGTTCCGTTTCCCACAAAGACCTTCCCCGAAGATGTCAACGGCCCTGATCTGGTTGTCCCAATGGATCAGCACATGCTCTGGCCCGACACTCGTGTGGTGCCTTTCCATTACGAGCACCCCATTACTGGTCAAGCTGTTGAAGAGAACGACATGCGGGCTCCGGTGTTTGGTGAGAATGAAGAATCTTCTCTGCCGGCTTTGAAGATTTCATAATGGTGTCGGGGAAATGATGTCATATTTGTAGATACTAGAGTAGTATGGATCTATCAGAGTTCTCGTAAAGAGAACAACCGCCGAGATTAAAGGCTCGGGCCGACATGTGAGAAGTATCCCGCGATAGACTCGTCGGATGCACTAGACAGTAGATCCTGTAGATCGGGGATATGGAGACCAGCAAACCCACTAGATATCCAGGGTCAGCATACGATCTGTCTTTCTTGAACAGGCACGGAAGCAAGTCAAAATTACTTACGGTTCATTTTGGGTGTTGAAGTCCAGGAAAACCGGATTCACGCCCGCAATGTCAACTCGGTGTTCGTTATCGAGAATGCCATATTCTTCCAACTGGGCCGTGACCTCTGGAAGGGCATGTTTGGTCCAAAAGATCTGTTCCATGTTTTGAAGAGTACTTAGGCAAGCCTGGACATTTGCGGTGTGCGTGGCCGACTCGGAATCCGAGAGTGCTAGTAGAAACACCTGCATATCCTCCAGAATACAGCCACAGTCAAAAACGATCAGGCTGGTCAGCAAGTTGCGATCGCGCAAGAAGGTGATGATTTCCATGGATCTTTGAGCTGCTTCTATGCAGTTCGCGCTGAACTCGTAGAACAACTTTCGCTTGGAGCCGTTGGCTAATTTCTTCTCGTGGAAAACTTTGTACAGCAGGAATGGCCGGGTTGCGAAGATGACTGCACTCCAGTACCGGAGATGAAGAACAGCAACTGACCGCTCGTGAAACGAGGCGACTCTGTCATATTGCCGCAAGTGAGAAGGCATCTCGTCGTACCACTTCCGAAGACTTGAGACTGCCGCAGAAACAGCCGATGCAGACACCTTGGGAGAATTTGCTGCTGGCCTTTGGTACATCAGCTGAATGAGGCGACGCCGGAGATGTGCCAACTGGCAGGATACGGTGAGATAATCCAAGGGCATTGTAGAACCAGGACCGAGAGCCTTGGAAGTTTTAGCCTTTACTCTGCGTTATGTTCGCCTCGTAGTCTGTGAAGAACTTACATGTTCTGAAGGAAGCCTCGGTAAGCCGCTGACAATGTCTTCGTCAATTGCAACGGGAGTCCCGTAGCAGAGAGCTGTGTCGATATCCAGCAGATATAGACTACAAAACAGGCGAATGTTGAGCTGTTCCTTGAAGTCATGGGGCGATTTCATGTCTTCTTGCGCATGCAGCCCCAAAGTGAATGCCACACGAGCGGCAGAGCCAACGTAGATGTAGGCAGTGTTTCCGAACATGAACGACGACAAAGAAATGCCCTATCACCAGTTAAGAACCGATTTAAACATGCCAAAGTGACGGGTATATGCACATGGGAGACTTACCAGGAGGCATAGGGCTCGTATGCTTTCGGTATCCGCATCATCATACATGGCTGGCACCAACGCCTTGGCCAGGGTGAGATAGGTTGCAGACGGTGCAACCGGCGCGTTGGATTGCTCTCCTGCTGATTCGCTCTCGCATGTCAGAGCCAAAATCGAGTACAGGCTGCAAAGAGCAGCGGGAGTCGCCGCAGTGGCATCGCCAGCATAGATCCGGTCAAGGGTAGCATGGAGCTGCTCTGCTGAGAAGAACCAGTAGACAGAGTGGACATCACGGAAGAACCTTGCAATGCACCGATCAGTGAGATCACGCCGGGGCAAGTTTATACGGCGTGGAGCGGGTATGACTCCCAGCGAGGATTCTGGCGTTGGTGGTGGGACAATCTCAGTTGCTGTAAGAGGTTCCAAGACGTCGCTCTTGGGTGCATCGGGTGGCCTGGGCCGTCTCAGAGAGCGCACTGTGGAGTGAAATAGATACGCTGAGCTCGCTCCCACATATCCTTCGACAAATCAGTGTTAAGTGTGACAGATAGCTCACTAGAATCGACAAGACTCACGTTCTACGCCCTTGGAATCGACTCTCAGTTTCCCGACTTGGGCGTGTACTGACCCAATCTCTTCAGATATAGAAGCGGCCTCGTGATTCGGTGTCGTTTCTGCCACGACGGGGAGTTCTCGAGGACTGAGCAATGAGTGGTTGCTCGATACAGTATCGCTTCCCGGAACTTGATAGTCAGTCTGGTCTTCCGTATCGCTTCGCTCCATCTGGCTGACGTAATCTTTCAGCGTCTGAAGGTTTAGTTCTGTATCTGGCATCAAACGTTCGATGATCCGGGTCATGTATCGGAACTCTTCTTCGGATACCCTGTAATACGGACGCTGCCTCCTTCGGGAAGGATCAAGGTGACAAGGAGCACCAATGCCGGCGCAGAATTGACACGGTCCCGGGACTGAAAGATGAACATTTAGCCGTCTAAGTCTTTTGTTCTTGCTCAAAGATCACCTACTCGGATCGACGCACTTGGTCTTCCTGCTCTTGCACCTGTCACAGCTCATGGCTACCCGCCGCTTCGCCCGACGCTCATTTGCTGCTTGGAGCGTCGCCATGGTCCGTCTGTCGCTCGTTGCTTCGTGTCTGTTCGTCGGATCTATTACTCGACATCGGATGTGATACCGAGAACGGATCGGAAAACTGGACACAGGCCCATATCTACGGCAAGACCTGAAGATGGTAATTGGATCTTCCGGACTCAATTGCCGTTACCCCATCTCTCGGCAATGCAGTATGCGGGGGTGGCGCATCTTCATCGCAACTTACTCCGCTTCCGGAGAGTCCTGTGTGACAAGTGTGACGTAGGTAGCCCGGTGATTTATCAGCGGCAGACAGATTCTACCCGAGATCTTTAGAATCGTCTTCATGTTCCCCTATTCCTGATCAAGAAATACACAGAATCAACACATCATGAGCGCTCCAATCTCGGCCCCGGCAAACGGGGAAGCAACCCAGCCTCGAATGCTCATAGGTGGTGAGGTACGGCTATGCTTATCCAGACCCTGGTCAAATCCATTGGGTATTCGTAGCTGACACATGTGGCCCATCATCTAGCTCGTTGAATCTTCCGACAAGGCAACATTCCCAATCTTCAACCCGGCTACGGGAAACAAGGTGGCAGATGGTACGACCCAGCAATGACTTACATGTTTGCGATCCAATGAGCTGAACCTTGCTGCACAGTACCCGAAGCTACTGAAGATGATGCGAACGCCGCTGTGGCCGCAGCTAAGGAGGCGTTCCCAGCGTGGTCTTCGCTTGACCCAGCCAAACGCGGCCTGTGTCTGAAGAAGCTGGCTGCTTTGATCAGAGAGCACAACAGCGAACTGGCTACGCTTGAAGCTACGTCCATGGGCCGCCCGATATCCGAGTACATCGATGGATATTCTGCGGTTGCAGACCTTGAGCATTATGCGGAGGCATGGCCTCAAATCCAAGGCCAATCGAGCCTCAACACACCAGGCTATGTCACCATGACTCTTCGACAACCGTTTGGGGTCGTAGCGGCCATCATCCCGTGGAATGCCCCGCTGCTCTTTCTCGCGAAAAAGGCGGCACCCGCGTTGATCACGGGGAACACCGTGGTGCTCAAATCAAGCGAAAAGGCACCTCTTGCAGTGGCAAAAGTTGCTGAGCTGATCTTGAAGGCTGGTTTTCCCCCGGGCGTGTTCAATGTCTTGTCGGGTCACGGCCTTCCAGCGGGAGCGGCGCTGGCAAAGCACATGGATGTCCGAGTCTTGACATTCACAGGTTCAGGGCGAACCGGTCGGGCGATTCAGGAGATGGCGGCAAGATCGAACCTCAAGAAGGTCATTCTTGAGCTCGGCGGGAAGTCTCCAGCCATCATCTTCGAAGATGCCGACATTGAGAAGGCCGCAAAGGAGACTGCGCACAGCATTCACTGGAACAGTGGCCAGGTGTGCATGGCCAACTCTAGGATTTATGTCCAAGCCAGCATCGCCGGTACTTTCGTTCAAGCCCTCAAGCAGGCGTTTTCTTCCGTCCAATCGGGCGACCCGCAATCGAAGAACGTCAATCTGGGTCCCCAGGTAGATGGCACTCAGTACCAATCCATCTTGACGTACATCCAAGAGGGCGAGAAGGAGGGCAGCCTCGCGCTTGGTGGCAAAGGCCATCTTGAAACCACTGGCGGCTACTTCATCGAGCCAACCATCTTCACCGGAACGCCCGAAGGTTCCCGAATCATGCGAGAGGAAGTCTTTGGGCCCGTTGTCAATGTCAACAAGTTCGAGACTGAGGAAGAAGCCATTCAGAAAGCCAACGACACCGAGTACGGCCTCTATGCTGCCGTCTACACGAAGGACTTGGACCGTGCAATGAGAGTCGCAAAGGGCCTCGAATCTGGATATGTCGGAGTGAACTGCACTAGCCCTACATCGGCAAGGGATTTGCCGTTTGGAGGGTACAAGATGTCTGGCCAGGGAAGAGAAGGTCGGCTTTATAGCATGGATAACTTCCTGGAGACGAAGAGCGTGATGATGAAGATTGAGGGTCTTTGAGATAATACATGCATTTCGCCGAGCAATTATTTCCCAATATCCTTCATTCCAAGTATCGTTTTCGAATAATTTTTCATTCACCTTGTTCAATGCTCCAGACAAGGCCAGCCGTTTATGCCATATCTGATGACACAATCATGCTGATGCTGGCTCTACGGCCGCACGAATTATTTGTTCACAAAGGTACGGGAAAGTCTTTATATAACACCATTAAAAGAGTTCTGTGCTACGATTTCTTAGCGTTTGGGTCAAAGTCCAACTTAGCCACTCAGCCAAATGGGAAATTACATCCTCTAAGAGACAGGAGCTATTGGCCGAAGTTCAGATTCGAGTGAGGAGTTTTTGATCATGGTCGCTGAAGGGTCGGTGTGAGAGTTGAAGACCCCATCAAACATATCCTCGGCATATCGTTCGGCGTCGAATCCATGTATCCAATCCTCCCGAGGAAAGGCAATGCTTGCGGGGTTCTGCTTCACCTCATCCCAATCGGTATTATGCCAGAGATCCCTCGTCGACTCTCCAGTCTTTTGAACCGACCTGACCCGATCATACCTAAATAAAGAAGCAGGTTAGGCCAGAAATAGCTATCAAAGAGAGCTAGGATTCTTCTTACCGTATCTCTTGATGCGTCCTCAATGCCTCAGGAATGTTATTCCGACCGGCACGTTTCAGACACACCGCGATGGTGACACCATCCTCCATAGCCTGGGTGGCCCCCTGCGCACTGGTTGGGAGAAATGGGTGGGCAGCATCGCCAAGAAGGCAAATCCGGCCCTTCTTGCTGACCCAGGTGGGAAGAGGATCACGGTAAACCAACTTCCAGTCGACCAATGCGGGAGTCTTTTCCACGATCGCCTTACACACAGGATCCCAACCTTCCAGAACCTTGTAGACATCTTCGAGCTTCCCGGGAAATGACCAAGACTCGTCAATGTCGTGATCATCCTTGTGCGTTAGTACCCAGCAACAATCTTTGCCGCCCTTGATCGTGGAGAAGAGAAAATGGACATCGGGGCCAATCCATCCGTTGAAAGTGTCCCCTTGCTCGCAAAACTCTCGAGTTCTAGGATCCTTGATCATTTGTTCGTTGGGAAACCTGAAGGGATATACCGTTAACCCCAGAACTCATGTCACGAAAAAGACGACTCCTTACCACGCTCGCCAAACAGCGTAGCCGCTGCTTTTCGGCCTGTCCACATACCCAAGGACGAGCTCCCTCGCCTTTGACCGGACACCATCCGCAGCAATAACGACGTCGCAGGTTACCTATGCCTAGTTAGTATGGAGAGGAATAGGTGACTGCTTTCTCCAGAAAATACAAATGGAAGCTGAAGGTGACCTACTTTTTGACCGTCCTTGAGAATGATGCCAGCTGAGCTATCGTCCTCAACATACTCTAGAACCCTTTGGCCCAAATGAATTGGGATCCCCAAGTCGTCGCGAGCGTAGTTGAAGATGACTTCGTGGAGCTCTCCTCGATGGCCGTTTAGAACCGGGGCTTCTGGGCTGGGAGCGGGCCTTTTTTGATGGTAAACCACGTCCCCAGTATCATACTTGTGAATCCTGAAGCCATAGTCCTGGATGTCGATGCACAGAGGGCGCAGCTTGGCGACAATGTCACCGCCAGACCAGCGATGGAAAATCCTGCCCGCGTTGGCACCAAAGGAAATGATATCCCCGAGGACCTTCAGCTCTGCAAAAGACTCAAAAATCTCGACATCATGCCCTTGTCGATGGCATTCGATGGCTGCTGTGAGACCCCCAAATCCCGCACCAATGACGATCACTTTCACGTTGGTCTTGGCTTGAGTCATGGTGAGGGTCGACGTGATGTTGTTTAGATGAAGTGATTTCTTGGGCCGTGTCTGTAATATTGGCGGAACACATGGGCTAGATATATTATGAGCAGCTTAGTGATACATGAGGTTGAAGCCGGAATACCATTTCCCCATGTCAACGACCTTCGGCCTCAGTCGCTTGACACGGCTCGGCATTTGCTCGATGGATACTCCCGCACCATCGGCTTCATGCTTCCGATGCCGTAGTTTACGAGCTTACTCGCATGAATACATCGGGCTCAGAGAAAAGGTGTTCATGTTTATTAACTCGTAGCAGCTGAAACTATTTCAGCTTAGAGTGCTTGTATTCTACCGCGTTCAGTCATCTTGATAGAAGCCCCCGAGATCATTCCCACGGGCTACTCATTCCAGTCACCATCAAACATGGCGTCTCATCCAGAGTTCAACGCCAGCACAAATGGCACCGAGGTCGCTGCTACATTCAACCAAGAAATAAAAGGCAAAACGGGTAAGTAAGAATCCTTTGTGAGAAGCTTTTAAATCAAAACTGACCGGATGCATCCAAAGTTGTCATCACTGGTGTAAGCCCTGATGGTATTGGCGCAGCTACTGCACAAGCAATCGCATCCCAAGGCCCTGCGCAGTTGATTCTCGCATCACGCACACGAAGAAATCTCGAGAGCGTCGAATCAACCATTAGAAAGACCTATCCATCTGTCCCTATTGAGCTGGTGACTTTGGATCTCTCAGCCATCAGCTCGATCACCGACGCCGCCACACGTATCAACTCGATCGCTGAGAGGCTCGATGTCCTGATCAATAATGCAGGCTTGACCCTTCAAACCCGCACTGTCGCAAGTACCCCGGGTCAAATAGCCACTGATCTCCAGCTTTTCGTAAATCACATCGGCCCATTTCTTTTCACGGAGCTTCTACTGCCAAAGCTGCTCGCTTCTGAATCCCTCTCGGGTGCTGGCTGGCCGAGAATCGTCAACCTGAGCAGTCATGGACACCGGCTTTCCCCAATCCGCTTCAGCGATTACACGTTTAACCTTGACCTCTACCAGGGGGTTCCCGAAGATGAACGACCGCCGTCAGGAATCGCATCCGGCTTCCTCCAGATGACAGACGGCTACCCAGGATTCATCGCCTACGGCCAGAGTAAAACAGCCAACATCCTACACACAGTTGAACTCAACAATCGCTTCCAGCGATCCCGTCACTCGGGCATCGCATTGTCCGTCCATCCCGGCACTATTGATACCGGACTTTCTCGGAGCTGGGATGAAACAGGACGAGCGACTTTGGGGGGAACAGCACCGGGAGGCGTCTGGAAAACAATTGATCAAGGAGCAGCCACCACAATTGTCGCCGCGTTTGACTCTGCACTGGCACAAGGAGAAAAGAAGAGTTGCTGGTACTTGGCTGATTGTCAAATTGCTGACGACAAGTTGGCGCCGCATGCAAGAGACTTAACATCTGCAGCGCGGCTTTGGGAGGAAACGGAAAGAATGCTGGGAATCACGAGCACATTGAAGTAAATCCCACTTATAGCTACCTACCTAAGATCCGCCAAACTCTCTTTCAATTTTCTCATTTTGATAGAATATCGAATGCATCCATGCTCTGCCTGCCTGCTCTAAGTACCTACCTTCAGGTGACCTACAGTGACTACCTAGTACCTTGCCTACCTGCATATGAAGGACATGGAGCACGTACATGGGCACGTATGAGTCACATCCACGACTGGACAGAGGACATGTCGGAAAAGGCCAGACGTGGCCTTTCGTAATCTGCGAGGCCTTGGGTCGAACCTGAGCTGTAACCTATTGTGTAGGCCGGGTAGTAACTCCCTTCTCAATAATTCATGGTCGGGTGACACCTCGATAACAGACAGCTATCGCATGGCCAGCCACTAGACCATGCATTCGGTAGGGTTTCTTGGACGTCTGGTTCTCTTACTATGAGGCTAGTCTGACGATAGTAACTTACGATGGTCGGCAATTGCGATCACGAGGCCCTCCAGTCATCTGTCAGTCAGCGATTTGCATGGATCCCCTCGGGTCGTTGCCCGCAGCGGGAGGAGTGCCAAGGCAGATCTTTGCCGAGGCATATAACTCATCAGAATCCAAAGCCCCTTATTCGCCTGGTTGACCCCTTGACCCAAGATACCTGCCAAAGTCTCGGATCTATGAATCCTAGCGTTTCTCCCACCCCGCACGCTGGCACAACTGCTGTCTCTCTCTCTCCACTTCCCCACGGGGTACAGCCTTGGCGTCATGCCTGTTATTGTGAATACTACTCAAGATCTGAGATATGCGGTCGAGTATGTAAAGGCTTGAAAAGACCTTCAAATGATCTCCATTCTGCTGGCACCTCCAAACTCTCAGGGTAACTTGAATCCACAGCTATGACAGACCAGAAGGATGACACCATCCGCGCCCATTGGCGTTGCTTCATCGCCTGTGGGATTATTGTTCTTTCTCCTTTCCAGTATGGACTTGACTTTGGTTTGATTGGCGGCCTACAGGCCATGCCTGGATTTCTCAAGGTATATATGTCCGGTCTCTACACGCATCCGTCGCATCGTGCTCAAGTCTAACACGAGTCAAGATCTACGGTTATCGGGCGCCAGAGACCGCCATTGGCTGGAACATTTCTACAACTCGTCAACAGCTTATCTCCTCCTTGATGACTCTCGGGGCCTTCATCAGCTCAAGTCTTGCTGGTTTTGTTGCAGCTAAGCTTGGACGCAAATCGTGTCTATGGCTGGCATGCATTCTTTGTGCAGTTGCAAACATCATCATGATGACAACAACGCATATTGGCCCTCTTTATGCCGGCCGTCTTCTCATCGGTCTGGCCAACGGTTACTTCATGACTTTCTCCCAGCTATACATCCAAGAAAGTAGTCCGGCGAAGTATCGAGGACTTTTCCTGAGCTTCTTCCAGTTCTGCACTTCATTTGTAGGTGACCACCTGTGCCAGCCTGTTCCAACCTTCGCTGACTTAACCACGATCAGGGGACGCTCATCGGAACCATTATCGACTGGTCAACTGCAAAGCGGCCGGACCGAAGCGCCTATCTCATCCCACTTGGGATAATCTATGTTGTGCCTGGGTTTCTGTTTGTCGCCATGTTTTTCATCCCCGAATCTCCCCGCTGGCTTATTCTGCAAGGTCGATTTGATGAAGGTCTCGCCTCATTGAAGAGGCTGAGGCCCACTGGTGCCGATGTCGAGGGTGAACTTGCCGAGATCAGGCTGGCAATTGAACGAGAACAAGAAACTACCAGCGGAGTCGGCTTCTGGGACATGTTTAGCAATCCCGTGGACAGAAGACGAACCGGAATCTCTGTCGGTGCTGTTGTGCTTCAAGCCGCTTCGGGATCAATGTTCATCATTGGTATGACAGCTGCCTTTCCCTCGCAATGAATGAGTATGATACTAATATCGATCAGCTTACAAGGCATATTTCTTTGCTATGGCGGACGTGGATGATCCTTTCGCGATGAGCAATGTTCTGAGCACCGCCGGAATTGTTGCCATCCTCACCAACGCTCTGATTGTCGTCCGCTATGGTCGTCGCCGCATCCTCTTGATGACTGGCCTCGTCATTGCCGGATGTTTCCAGCTGATCATCGCTGTCATATATGATCACAACCCAGGCACAAGGGTGACGGGTAAAGTGATTGTCGCCCTCTCTTGCCTTTACATGTTCGGTTACAACGTAAGGGGCTGCCTTCATCATAGCTATTTGATACACTGCTAATGGAAATTAGGGAATGATCGCCCCTTACTCTTGGTTGGTTGGTGGAGAGGTTCCGTCTCAACGCCTCCGCAGTTACACCTTCGGCTTTGCTGCAGCGATCGGATTTCTAGGCGCATGGCTCGTTACCTTTACCGCGCCCTACTTTATTAATCCGAGTTCTCTCAATTGGGGCCCAAGATACGGCTACATCTGGTTCCCATCCTGCATTATCGCCGCGGGATGGGTTTACTTCTTCCTTCCTGAACTGAAAGGTAGAACTCTGGAAGAAATCGATCAGATGGTAAGTTGTGCCCATCTCACATGCCGAATAATTGACATGGTACTAATGGAACCTCAGTTTATGGAAAGGCTTCCAGCCCGGAAGTTTCGTAAACATCAAAGCGTCAATCTTCGAGCCGAAAGCAAGAAGGAAAGAGCCAGCATGGAAGCGGAAGTTTGTGAAGCTGAAAAGGTTTAAAGTCATCAATGCGGGCGAAACTTGGAGACTGGTCCTAGGGGAATAAGAAACCTGTCACTTCTCCGAAGCCATGTCAGAGAGCCCTTTCTTTGGTACTGTCGAATACTTATCGTTTCATGCGATGTTAAATCTTATGCAGCCATATTGTCTCATGTAAAGACCCTTATTGAATACAAGGATAATAGCGGGTTGACCTCTTCAGTCGCTGCATGGGATATGCTCCCACAGGTCCCATGCCCCCAAATCCCATGTTCTGTCTCCATGGCCCTTGAATAGCCTTTCCCTCCATGCAAGACCAAGAAGCTTCAAGCAAGTATGAAACATTCGACATGGGGCCAGCGGAGCTCGACATGCCTTTCCCAGCAATGTCGGGCGCAGCCGTTTCGCTATCAGGACGGCTCCATAACCACGCCTCGGATATATCGATCTCATTACCGATATCGACTCACATGACCAGGTTAAGAGATCCCACGGGCCCAGCCGCCAAGTCAGGGAAGATATCGCCAAGTTGATGGGCGGTGATAACTAAGTCGAATTAACGATGATCTCTTACTTGGAACCTTGTAGCTCCAGCCCCCATCGATCAATAGTTGCAGCCTCGCAGAGCAGTGATGAAGACACTCGAGGATTTTTGCGAAGTTCATGATTAGAAGAGAATTTAGTTCAAGTCATTGGGGTGCGTCGGATAAATATTAAAAGTTCAGGCTAGCCGTGCTCTGTCCTGCTTTCGTTGTCCGCACTGGTGGCTTCATCCGATCGGACCGAAACTCACATCTGCGATCATGGCGCGGCTTGACGCGGACGGTGGGTTGAGAACGGAACGTTTGTCTAAGGTACAAACGGCACACCATATATCTGACAATCTTGCACGTCTATTTCTTGTTCCGCTCAAGTCCGGCAGATACCTGAGTGCGTAATATGAGTACTAGCCTTCGCTCAGCGCATTATCTATACCCGGATACTCCTTTCCAGGCGCAGTCATGCAACTTCGTGAATGTTGATAACTTCCTCGCTAGATACTCTTCAAGCCATTTGTAACCGACGGGACTGCTATCGAGTTCTAAACATGCATATGCAAATGGACCTCATCAGGATATTCCAGGCTTGTCGCTTCACTACGCGCATCCCAGACCCAAACCAGCTAAGTGTAAGTGAGCGATCGCCTTCATTCGACCAACTACGATGCATAGAACGGTCCTATCGGCAGGCCCAGGGCGCATTCGTACATTCCCAATCCATGTGGCATATACGGAACGAGGCGAGCCTATAATGCCGCCTAAGGAAGTGCGATGAGGTATGGACTATGTGAAGCGAACATTAGAGCAACGGGTGAGAATTCGCTGCTAGATGCGGGCTCTGATTTGTGTCCTTCACGGTAGAATCTGCGTTATGGAGTATCAAAAACTTGAATGTGTTGAGGAGAACTACATGTAACAAACGACTGCATGTCGTTCCCCAAAAAGCTTGAAAAGAATTACTCATAAAGATAACAACCGGTTACCCTGATGTTTGGCTGTGGTCTCAAACCGGAAACAGGGCAAGGTCGAGAAAGTATCCAGATTTGTTCCTGCGCAGACATTCCCATCATTCCCCAATCCCTTATGCAATGCATGCGACCCCTGGTCATTAACAACAACAATCCAAACATTCGAGACAGCATTCGCAAGTCTCGCCACACAACCAACAACAGCACATTGCGGCAATACTGTTTCATATTAGCTTCCACCGAGAAATATCTCTATCGAATGGTCTACCCACCAGCTGTAAAGGCAGCCATGGCTCTTCTCTTCCTGAGGAGGGGACTGTTGCTGGTATTGCATCTGCGTACGACCAGTAAGCATACACAACATGAGAATGAATGGCATGGATATCGAACACGTACCTGCTGGGGAGGGTAGCCCTGGCCGGGAGGCGGGTATCCACCTTGGGGATAGCTGAGAAAAAGTTCGTTAGCAGACTCTCGCGTTCAGATAACGGTGGTGTACTTACCCTTGGGGCGGAGGGGGACCGTATTGACCGTACTGCTGCGACATTTTACAAGGAGATTTCTCGGGATAAGATTCAAGTGGGAAATTTCGAGAAAGAGGAAGTGATGATGGCTGCCCGGCTATATACAGCCGACCTGTTTGCTCCCATAGATTAACACCGACCAACAGGGGCGGATTGCCAAATGGTTCGGCAGCAGCCAAGTCTTGGCTTACGGAATCTCGGCATGTCAAGAAATACGACTTCGTGGCCCGCTTGGCAGCTATGTACACGGATATAACGTGCCTTTCGTGTCGCCCAAAGCTCGAAATTGCCGTGCCGAAATAACTTTTGTGACAACGTGGAGGCCTCGCGGTTTATTCGCCCAGTCGTGCGATGTCAACTATCGCGAATTACGCCATCCACTTCCTCGAAAGGATCGCGACTCGGCACCGATGAGACGCGCTTTGGGACCTCAAAGTCGGCTTGCGCGTCGGAGTGGCGGAGCTGGCGGAGCAGAATATGTTCCCACCTCGGCACTTGCTTGGCAACAGCGCATCGCGGCACAGAGTCTTGGATCACCTGGTTTTGGTTGGTCACCTGGAGACACACGTGCAAGGTAAGCCTATCATCTGCACATGGTTGAAACGCGACGCTGGGCAACTCGCATAAGTTGCCGGGGGCCGATGGGGGAAAGGAAGGTGCATCGTCCACTAAGAGCCCTCGCTGCTATGCACTCCGCAGCCAAGCACTGCTCTCAAGGCTGTGCCAGTCTGACTTGGTCGATAAATGCGGACACAAGATTCGGCGTCGCCGGCCCGGGGTGTGCTGAGGAACTGGTGGATTCGTCGGACGATTAATTACCCAGGTACGTGCTGATATTCTGCACAATGTGTGCATGCGTGGACAAGCTGGGCGAGACATAATCACATAAATGATAAACCACCCTCTTCTCTTCCGTGAACGCTGTTTCTTCTTTCCCTCGAGTCATTGCTGCTTTGGTGAGAGATCGTTACGGCGTCCAGTCCAGTTGATAAGCGACCGTAGGTTCTGAAAGAGCGGTGGACTTGTCAGTCCCGTAAAAGACGATATCGAATTTATCAACAAGCGAGACTTGGCAGTCAATAAATTACAGAAGTATATCCCGGCCGGGCCGGCAACGCTTCACAACATAATGGAGGACAGGACACGGGGCGCTGGGAAAGAACCACAGACGAGTCGAAACGACAATGGCATATGCTGCATCAGCTGCATCACGAATGATATCCAATGCTCTGTCAATTGTTTTACTTCAACATAGCCAGCCGGGCCTTATCCTGACCACTTTTGAGCCTCGAAAGCCTCCCATCATACTCGAGAAGCGATTCAGGCCACCACTTCGCTCTTCTCCCGATCAACTTGAGCCTCACTTGAACAAGCACACTCCACTTACTTGTACCTTCGCTGTGACCAGATGTGTTGGTTTCTCGAATCCTGAACTGCTCATGAACCGCCCGATAAATAACCAAGCCCTTAAATTTCCAGTACCGTCGGAGACATGACAGTCATCCAACCAAATCTCCCCGAGTATGAGACTACGGCTTCAGAGTGAATAAAGAATTTGACGGTTGACAGCTTGCTAGAGCCCGCAGCCATCAGAGCAGACCTAAAGGGCACCCTTCAAATCAACATCTGCGCCCGTTGACTGGAATTCTCCTCGACATCAAAGAGATTGAGGCTTGCTGCGATGCACAAAGGACTTCATCCTCACTCCGACTACAGACCGAGAATCCTCCTGAACCTTTCCGTCTGCAACCGTGTCCGAAATTATGGAAACGTTGAATTCAGAAAAGCCATGTTCTCCCAGCCCATCCATTTGAGTTGCGGCCGGAGGGTGATTGTTGTATGAACATCTGCGTTCCCGAGAACGAGCCCGGTGAAGTCCTCTTGGCAAAGGCAAGAGTGCATCCTGCTCCTGCCGCCGGCATCCTCCAGAGTGGTGTCAAGCCCGTCGACTATGTTCAAATTAAGCATTTGTCATCGGACGTGACATCAAATGGGGTTGGGGCTTGCGAAAGAACGCTATTTCGATACTTCAAGACACGCTGTGGGCCAAGAAGAAAGATGTCGCGTGTTGGGCGATATCGAAATGGCAGGTGTCAAGTTTCAGTTCAAGTTGTCGAAAGAAGGGAGTCTCTGGTTCACCCAGGCGAGAGAGATGGACTCTCATGTCGGCTGTATTCGACATCGCGAGCAGTGACCGACCAAATGAATCGACTGCGGTGACGTCTCCCTCTTGAATCAATATAGACGCTGCACCCCTATGTCTTACGATTGAAGCAATCTGTAGGCGGATGCAACTCACCCGTCCTCGTCGATCGAGAAGCCTCGACAGGAACTCTCCCTGTGATAACTGGTATCATTGTCTAAACGTAGGTACTTTATGCGAGGGATATCCCTGAGTTTTGGTGTTTGTGTAAGTAGCTGGTGTCAATCCCTCGAGATCTTTTATACAATTCAGATGGACTTGAAGTCCACCTGTTCCCTCTGCACGGATAGCCCAAGAGAGTGGCTCGTTGTCTCCGCGAAGTTCGAACCAACTCGTCACCTTGTATCAGACATGTGTCGAGGAGTTGGGGGAGGAGTGAAATACCAGACAACTACCACCGCTAGCCACCATTTTAATCCAGCTGAGAGGAGAATCCGTTGGCGATTGCTGTATAAGACGGGTAGGGTTTGCCCCTCAGTGCAATAGCTACATAATTTAGTGATTGTGTACGGATATGGAGTATTCATACTTGCCTTCCTTTTCCCCGCTGATGTCATAGTTAACTGGAGCAGGGTAAATAAAGGTGCAGAAAGTTACGAAACTCAGTACTTCGCACGCGAACTAACTATCGCCATAACGAGTTGCTTTGTTCCCTCTTACTCCCCGGCTCCTCCTCTTGGCCTTCTTCTTCAAGACTATTCAACTATGATCAAACCTCAGGATCGGCTTTGGGCTGGTTCGGGCGCCTTACTGACTGGCGGGCCGTACACGTGGCACATTACTGATCTCGACCAGAGAAGACATTTCTCAGTCACTTATGCCCCTCCAACCCCCGTGCAAGATGTCGAAGAAACAGAGGACATTTGCTTGGCACAGCTCCGAAGGCATGTCGATCACCTTGGTGAAGGAATTTACGGAATTCGATTCACGCATCCAGACGGGCCCATCACGACATCAACCGACCGGGAAGACGATGTGACTTGGTACGTCAACTGCTATCCGTTGTCGGCTCTGGAGCTCCCCTTCAGCGTGAAGACTATCACAGCAGCGCACCTGACGGAGCTCGACCGCCTGGGGCCTGAAGTCGACAAGGTCTCGTACAAAGCATCACCATCTATTGGCACCGCACCCACGAAAACAACAGCCGCGTTCAAGTATGGTTTATGCATAATGGCATGTTCCGGACGTGGTACGAGCTTAACAACTGGAGCCGATTGCCTCGCGATCACCCGCACATTGTCCCGTTCGACTCTGTCGTCCTCGACCCTATCAGGGGGGGGATCGTCGGGTTTACCACTGTATTCATCGAAGGCGCCACGCTGAACGAGAATAACGCCACGAGCCGGCCATTCCGTCTTCAGTGGTTCCGCCAGCTGCCGTCCGTGGTAGACGACCTCAACTACCAGTACGGCATAATGCACCAGGACATCGCCCCACGGAACCTGGTCATTGATGAACAAGATAATCTTCGAATCTTCGACTTTAACTATTCCATCATGATCGGCGAGAACTACTCCCCTGATCGAGACGATTTAAAGGGTGTCATCTTTACGCTATACGAGATTATTACGCTGGACGACCATTTTCGAAGCGTTCCCCACGAGGAACAAGATGCGGAAGCACTGCTGAAGATGGAGTAGACGAAAAGCCCCGATGTGAAGCTGGATAGTGACGTCGAAGCCTTTCAAGAAGTCTTAGATGTCTGGCTCTCGAAACGGAGGGGCAGGGAGTTTACGCCTGCAGACACGTGGGTGCGGTGGCCGTTAATGCCCCAGCCACCGCTGGCGCCAGTGCCAACTTATGGCCCTGACCGAAAGTTAATAGGTAGAGAGATGAAGTCGGTTCGAGCTTTGCTCCGAAGACAGCTGGTAGAGATGGGCGAGCTGTATTGGGACTGGGAGAGGCCTGCGAGTTATTGTTCAGGGGAAGCCTGAGTGGAAGTAAGGGGTGGTTAGGTACAATATATAAGGCATCTAAGGAGTTCAGTAGACTTCAGTAGCTTTCTGGTAGATTCGGGGGCGGTTCCTTTAACTCCTTGAGCTGTTCTTCGTCATAGAGATACTCATAAAGAAAGTATAGTAGACTCACAACGTATGAATTAGCCCTTAATTTCAGTACCAGCTTGCACTTGGTATACCCACTTACATTCCCTTCGCTTCAAGGATGAGTGTCTCCATTATGTAGTCTTTCACGTCCAAGTTGGTGGCTTGGAGTTGGCGTCTCTAGATCCTCTGGTCCAGCTCTACGTCGATGTAGCGGTGAAATTCATCTGTATGAGCGGCGCGGAGATGGGAGCGAACTCTCCCTTGACTAGCTCATTAATTTTAGTATTGTCTCGGCTCAGAAGAGCTACAGAGATGCTTGGAGTTCTGGTAGGATCTCAACAATATGCCTCGTGTTGTTACTTTAGTCAAGCCCGTCGACGACGATGATTGCTTGGTCGAAAAGCTCGGCCATCTCCAATCTTGGCCCGTGAGTCGTCAGGATCGGACTCTTGGGCAGTTGCAAAGTTCTTTCTGTGGGCGGAGAGCAGTCATATCGGGAGGACATCTCGGAAGTCTCGGGCTTTTGGAGTGCCATCCAATGTGCAACAACGCTAAGAATGTGGACAGGATCGCCTGTTCTCGAGTCATTATAGTCACAAAGGAAATAGCGAAGCCCGGCTTCTTCGACATCGTAGCTACTACGAGGGGCCTCATGAATAATTGCCCCTGCTAGCACAGCCTTACTAGCTCCGGGTATGCCGCTTGGCCAAAGGCTCGAGTCTGGTGTCTCCGACCACTGCCTGAAGGCGGGTGACTCGGTCAACCAAGGCCTGTCATCGCGTGCCAAGCTCTTACACTCATATCAAAATAATTTGGGGGCTGATGAGTATAAAGAAGTTGAGTATATTCTGTTTGCTGTCATCGACGGTGATTCCTGTCTTGATTTCAATCCTCTTCACAATGTCCTCCACTGCCCCGAACTGTCGACTAAGTTGATCCGACTTAGATAGGTATATATGTCTCTAGATAACTCTCGTATTAAATCTGCAGATGGAGCGAGAGTAAGAGTTTCCTTGTGATGTGAAAGTTTCCCAAAAAATCCTTCATTTCTGAAACCGCAAATGGCCACTTGAGGTGTCGAGTCAAAGCCCCAGCTCGAGAACAGTTCGGGTTATCGGAAGCTTTCGTGCCCCGTTTCTCGACCTTCGCAAGGGTCTGATTGTAGCACCTTAAATGATAGATGCGGAGAGTAGGATCGAAATGATCCTTGCCTCTAGTTATGTAGCCAGGGCGCGAAGCTGTTGCAAGTGGGTGCTGAGAGTGTGTCCTTTGCGGGGAGGCGTTGTAATGTCCTCCCAGGCGTCTTTCGCATACTTGAAGACAGCTCTAAAGACCAGGCAGGTGTGGCCAATCAGACTGCCATGGACAGGGGGTCGGGCATTGTGATGACATGGGTCTGGTTGTGGAGTTTGATGAGAGATGAGAGTATCTCATAGATGAAGATGACATATACCTGAGGGCTTCGGGAATAGCTAGTTGTCAAAGACTGTGAGGATCCGTTGAGACATTTTGCACAGAGATCATAAACGTGAGCTGCAGAATGAGAAATTGCAGCCACCAAACGATGCATCCGCCACTCAACTGCCGTGGGTGAGCTTCTCCGCCGCGTGCTTCATTTGTATCTGCCACCTTACTACGAAGAAACAGCACTCAGAAGGCAGTAAAAGACTGACTGGATAAGTTCCGATCACGATCACCCAAGTTGTTCTGTCAAAAGTCGTCTTGACCCACGGGCCGCATTAAAGCAGTGGGGAGACCCAGGGCAGTTCCGACAAAAAATGCCCGGCTTCTGAGACACTTACCCTATAGACAAACTGAGTGCTATATTTCAGCACATATCTTAGGTATCTAAAGCATGAGTACTAATTGCGTCATAATAAGAAGATAAAATAAATGCAAGTAGCCAAGCGCATCATACAGAGACGCAATTTTTTGTTTTGCATTTTGAACCTCGTGCAGATTGGTCAACTAAGGTTTCCCTTGAAACGAACTTGAACTCAGCTGGTTCGCTTCACGATATTCGCGTGTGAGAGACGCCACCCTAACTGGCCTCAAGCGAAGGCACGTTTGTCGTGGTTCGTCCAAGGAACCAAGGGTTTATCTTAAAATCCTTATGCTATCGACTTTAAACGCTCGAATGCAGTTCCCAACCAGTAACCACCTTCTGAGAAAGGGCCCTGAGTCAAGAAGTATCAAGCTAAGAACCACCTACAACTTACAAGTTATGTCGTGTTCTTCCCACCCAAACGTGGTTGCGGTCCGCGACTCCGGACCATAGGGGACGTGGCATGAGAAACCCCCTCCAACAACCTATGCAGTATCATCCAGATTGCGGGGTGAAGCTGCGGCGCCCCTGCAATTTGAACGGGATGGAAAGACGGATGATCGCAAAAGCGGCGACGTGATCAGAGACCAGGAGGCTCAGGAGCACAGACAAGCGGGCGCTAACATGAGATGTTGGGTGCACGGCCAGTTCGGCGGGCAAGCAGGACACCAGACCATCTTCAGTTGCGGCTCAATAATGCCTCCAATGGGAACCCCTAGCGAGCTCTGGCCCATGAGCGTCCCGATGGACAGGCCTGGGAACGGATGACTTCCCCCCTGCCATCTAGCCATAGTTGCACTCTGGTCCACTCCCAACTGTCTCAGATCCTCAAATCCGACCTGATGTAGGGCTGCCAGTGACGACTCTAGGCGAGTGGCGGATGAATCTGGAAGCCTTCGTCCCTCCCCATCTCACGCTCTACCTGAACCGCAAAGTCTCGCCATGATCATCACCGACCGCCCCTATGCCACGCCACTTCTAAGACCATGAGGGCCTTTCCACCTCTCGGGAGCGATTAAGCAACGGCCAAGGTCATTTCCACTGTCTTAGCGAGATCCGACCTGGCGATGTTGCCAGGCGTGCTGGGACAAAGCTGTAACGGGATCGTCGGTTGTGTGACCCTTTTTCCGCCCTGGAGGAACCTAAATGCACGTATCGATCTAGAATACGCGGCTGGAGTCTTGGGAATCACCGAGTATATAAACTCCTGCCATGCCTCTCTGCTTCTGACGGTTTTGAAAGCTGCTCATCACGTTCTTTTTTTGATTCGCATACACAGCCTGTGGCTTGTTTCCTTTCTTCACTTTCATTTATACTTCTTTTCGCACGAACTCCAACCTTCATCATGAAGAACCTTGCTGCTTCCCTCTCCTTCGGCTCGGCGTTGATCGCCGCTGTCCGAGCGCAGCAGGCCTGCTCCTCGACGACGGAAACTCACCCTTCCCTCACCTGGTCGAAGTGTACCTCGAGTGGCTGCACTGAGGTATCGGGCGCGGTTGTCGTTGACGCGAACTGGCGATGGACTCACACTGTCGATGGTAGCACCAACTGCTACACGGGCAATGAATGGGACACGGATATCTGCACCGATGGCGAGACTTGTGCTGAGAAGTGTTGTGTCGATGGCGCGGACTACGAGTCTACCTATGGTGTTACAACCAGTGGTAACCAGCTCAGTGTTTCCTTTGTGACCGAGGGTGCCTATTCCACCAACATTGGCAGCCGTCTCTATCTCATGGAGGACGATACGACGTACCAGATGTTCACCCTTCTGGGCAACGAATTCACTTTCGACGTCGATGTATCCGGCATCAGCTGCGGCCTCAATGGCGCTCTGTACTTCGTATCTATGGACGAGGATGGTGGCATGGCCAAGTATGATGGCAACCAGGCCGGTGCTAAGTACGGTACCGGATATTGCGACGCTCAGTGCGCTCGCGATGTCAAGTTCATCAACGGAGTGGTAAGCTCAGATCCTCATCTCCTATTCAAACCCACTAACGCCACCTAGGGTAACGTCGAAGACTGGGAGCCCTCGAGCAGCGACGCCAACTCCGGTGTCGGTAGCCTCGGTACCTGCTGCCCTGAGATGGATATCTGGGAGGCCAATGACATCTCCACTGCCTTCACGGCTCACCCTTGCACCACCCTGACTCAGCACTCTTGCGACGGTGACAAGTGCGGTGGGACCTACTCCAGCTCCCGCTACGCCGGCACTTGCGACCCCGATGGATGTGACTACAACCCCTACCGCCAGGGCAACGAGTCCTTCTATGGACCCGGTTCCGACTTCACCATCGATACCACCCAGACCATGACTGTTGTTACCCAGTTCATCGAGGGTACCAGTGGAAACCTTGCTTCCATCAAGCGCTTCTACGTTCAGAATGACAAGGTTATTGCCAACTCCGAGACGCTGGTTTCCGGCACCTCCGGCAATGCCATCACCGAGGACTTCTGTACCGACCAGAAGGTTGCCTTTGACGATGAGGACGACTTCACCACCAAGGGTGGCTTCTCCCAGATGAGCGACGCCCTCGCTTCCCCCATGGTTCTGGTCATGAGCCTGTGGGACGACGTAAGTCCAATGACGACCTGTATGTGATGAAGAGGTGACTAACAGTTTACAGCACTACTCCAATATGCTCTGGCTCGACTCAAACTACCCCGTCAACTCGACCGAGGCCGGTTCTGCCCGTGGAACTTGCTCTACCGACTCTGGTCTTCCTTCGGACGTCGAAGCCGACACGCCCAACGCTTCCGTGGTCTTCTCCAACATCAAGTTCGGCCCCATCGGCAGCACTTTCGACAGCACCGGCACCGACTCGTCCAGCTCCAGCTCGACCTCTGCCGCCGCCGCCGCCTCCAAGACCACCACCAAGGCTGCTGCTACTTCAGCCAAGGTCCCGTCTACCACTTCCGCCGTCGCTGAGGCTGCCACCACTTCCACCAAGGCCCAGACCAGCGCCGCTGCCGTCAGCTCCAAGGCTAGCTCCAGCTCCGCTGCCGCTGTCAAGACCACCACCAAGGCCCAGGCCGTCTCCTCGGCTGCTGCCACCAGTGCCAAGGTCGAGACCTCCACTGCCGCTGCTGTGACCACCAAGACGACTTCCATCGCTCCCGCCGCCGACTCTACCACCGAGACTGCGGCTGCCGCTACCACTGAGGCCGATGAGGAGGACTGTGACGACGAGGACGATGCCACCTCGACCGGAAGCGCCAGCGAGACCGGAAGCTCCAGCGTTGCCGCCCAGTACTACCAGTGCGGTGGCTTGAACTGGACCGGTGCCACTGAGTGCGCTTCGGGCTACACCTGCACTGTGCAGAACGACTACTACTCCCAGTGCCTGTAAGCGTGGATGCCACGAGGAATTCAGCCGGCTTGGACTATGAGACGTATTGATCCTGGCACTTTTAGGCGCGGGATCGAATCACGCACGACGAGTAGTTCAGGCTAGGTATTTCTGCAACAGTTGGATGTTGACTTCTTTCATTCGATGTATATAAACTTAGTCACGATGGCCAGACTCTAGATGGCATCTCTCTCGGACTGTGTAAAATAGACGTATGTTTCCTAAGTCAAATATCTCGAGAACGTGATTGAAGTAAAGCCTACTTACTTATGTATGGGTGAGATGAACACGAAATACCCGTGCGAAGCTGAATCTTGGACGAAAAACTGATCGCCCGTTGAAAAAGGGGCCTTGTGTCTAACCTTGATTTATATCGTAGGAGCAGCTGTCTATAATGTGACCGTGATCGTATCCGGACAAGGCGAAGAAGATCTACCGACTCTCGCTCTGCAACCATTCCCTCCAGCTCTGGTCCTTCAGAATTGATCGAACCCTGGCCTCCAGCCACTCGGTGTTGCCCCAGAAACCCCAAGATGCTTGGAAGCGACACCAATCTACTAGCGCCGTCTCCCAATGCCGGGTGAGAACATCCATGGGGTAATCGAAGTCGTTCATTCGTGAGGGACGTCGTTCAAGGAGGGTCGTGCGGTAATGCTCCAGCAATTCCCTCTCGCCCTTTTGCATAGGCAGCTCATCAGGAACGTCGTACTCGTCCGTCAGCATCTGCAACGGCACGGAGCAAATGAAGAGCTTGGCCAAGTCGCAGACGCCGAAACCCAACCCAACGTATTGGAAGTCGAAAAAGGCAACCTGGTCGCCCGAGTTGGTGGTGAAAAGATTTTCGGATTTGACGTCACCGTGGATATACGACTCGAAGGACCGACCACGAGGGGTGAGGAAGTTGGCGGCCTGCTCCGCGACGGACAGAGTCGAACCCGACATCGCTTCGCAGAATGCGGTACGCCATTCAGGGTATGTGTCGTCTGCGAGCGAGGCATGCTCTGTTCGGCGTGTGGCGAGGTAAGTGTATCCTCCATTCAACCAGAGCTTATCACCACCAGCAGAGATATCTGCCCGTCTCCTCTTCATCTCCTTGAGAGGTGGTAGCAGATATCGGTTCAGGTCGTCGGGAAGGAATTTCCAGGTACTGGCATGAAACTTTGCCAGCCACTCCAGAGCTGACTTTACTTGACGTTGGGTGAGGATTGATCTCTTCTCACCCGCCACAGGAAATTTGGGCCGTAGATCCTCCATGATGGTTGCGGTCAGGCCTTGAAGCTCGGGGCTATCGTTTTGTTGGAGATGTCCGGTAGAAGCCAAGCAACTCGCAACGGCGACGTCCTGGTCCAGGCACGGCACAATTTCCTGGTAGAAATACTGCTCGACTTCGTAGCTCAGCAGCTTGCGCAGGTGACCCTCATCTCCGTCGCTTTTGGGGGGCGAGATGAGTTTGAGAATGAGATGGTATGTGCCGTTCGGTCCAACGTCCAACTTTCCAGAGGCACTGTTCAGATTCAGCTCATCGCTGGAAGCCTTCGCCGTGATTGCACAGATGTGACCATAGCCTGCCCAGAGAGTCTGCAGAACTGTGCACGAAACGAGTCGGAGGCCCAGAGATGAGAGCAGAGTCTCGGCGACACGCTTAGCCTTGGGTGGAGGGGACATGTCGGATGGATGAACAAGTTGGTTGGTGAGGGCGCCGAGTTGTATCTTTTTGCCCTTCGATGGAGTGAGAGAGGTATACGGGCTTTGTCAATGACAGACGACTGATGAATGATGACTGAATTGAGAAGAATGATGAGAAACTTGTTGAACGGTGAAAACAGGAGGTGGAGACTGTGGGTCATTCTGAAGGCGCTTGTGAGACGGACTGGGTCAGTCTCACGATTGTCACAAAGGCAAGAGTGATGAGTGAGTACCTATAGATAGGGAATTATCTAGATTGGTACTATGTCCTTCATTGTTGGTGAATTTTCGGTTCTTCACAGAAGGCGGCCTTTCCCCCTAGATCATTTGTTAAGAGTGCTCCAGTCGCAAGTGCTTGTATCCACCGTACGGTCTCTTCCGTAACTGACAGATATTTGGGAACCATTGACCTCAGGATGTACCCGGATGAGTCAAATGTTGATGATATAATCAAGGTTAAAGTGTCTGCAAACTCAGTGAACTCTCAAGGCTCTTTCCATAAGTATATACCGCTAGTGATGAATCAGCGGAAGTTTTCTTAAACTTATACCTACGCGTTTCTATGTGGTGGAGAAAAAGCACAGCTTGCTCTGGAGCCAGAGTGTCAGGGCCCGGCTGAAAGTCAATCCTCATGAAGAAGATACAACGGAACTTAGCAGCAAGGTGCAATTCTATACTACACCTAACATACAGTAAAAATAGCTTGGGAACTGTCTTTTTTTTTTTGGAGATATTGCCTCTAGGCAGTAAAGGGCTCTCGGCTTCTATTGCATTGTAGACTTTTCCCTGGCAAAGCTACCCTACGTAGGTAACGAGTGACGGTGTGTCGAACGTTATACAACACCAAAATATGCGTATGCCGGAAACTTCCTCTGTGTACTATCTGTGCCCTGGAAAGTCACATCCTTGGTGGGGTAAGAGGTAAAATGCGCCATTTGTATAAAGTCTCGCGCGAGCCGCCGCAGCTGCCAAGAAATGTTTCCCAAACATCACACCAAAACCTTGACCTCTCTGCCCTTTACCATCCTGACTTACCACTTTCCCTGAAACCCACATCCATTTCAAGATGGATGGTATCAACGACTACCCACTTCACTTTGGCGTCGCCTTGTTCCCAGGCTTCCAGGCGCTCGATGTCTTTGGCCCTCTCGACGTGCTCAATATGGTATCCAACACCAAGCCGCTGCAGCTCTCCATCCTCGCCGACACATTGGACCCTGTCAGCACATTGCTCAAGAACGATACCGAAGGATGCGGCCCGGCTATCGGCCAGAGCATCGTGCCCACGCACACCTTCGACGACCCACCCGAGAATATTCAAGTCCTCATTGTTCCAGGAGGCCGGGGGACCCGAGATCTGGAGGTTACCGAGCCTGTTGTCCATTTCGTGGAAAAACAGTACCCAAACTTAAAATATCTTCTCACTGTTTGCACTGGTAGCACTATTGCGGCACGGGCTGGGGTCTTGGATGGGATTGAAGCGACTTCCAACAAGCGATCCTTTGAATGGGTGAGTGATGATAGTTTTTCGAGGTGAAACCTACCTTCTAACGATGTCTCGCAATAGGTTACTCAGCAAGGTCCCAAGGTCAAGTGGCGCGACAACGCACGATGGGTGGTGAGCGGCAATATTTGGACGTCGTCTGGCATCTCGGCAGGCATAGACATGATGTACTCGTTTGTTGAGCACATGTTCAACGCAAGACTGGCCAATCAGATCGCATGGGCCTCTGAGTATACCCCGAATCGAGACCCGGGTGATGATCCGTTTGCAGTCGGAACGGTGAAAGATTTTGCTGACGAAGGAGATGGTCTTCACACCAAGCCAGAAGGGGCGGGTAGGGCCGACAATAAGAAGGCTGCAGAGGCAAGGGAGAAAAAGGTCGCGAAACAGAGGCTGAACGGAAGGGGTCTCGGTATCTTTGACATAACCGGTAATACTGACAGTTCCGATCCCTTCAACTGGGGTTGTAATTGTGGGAAATGATTTAGGAGGGAGGTATCAATAGGTCTGGGTGACATGGTCACGGCCATTCATAAGGTTTTTCGTTTCTTAATAGCTAGTGAGTAGGTAGATACTGCATCGAAACAAATAAATTGGAATCTTCTTGGCCTCAAGCACCGTCAAAGTGACAGAACAAAGTCTGGAGAGAAATTGTGAGAGATGAGAGTTGGAATGAGGGGCAATCTCACTATCGCAGCTCAATCGACCCAATCACACGACGGCTTGCCAGCTGGACGCAAATAGGGCATAAAATAGTGGCATCCACCGGAGACGGGAGAGGATTAGCCCGATCTGACCTGGCTAATGATGGCGCAGAGAAGCATCTGACGCGTCGTACGGATAAACGAGCGAGCCTCCTAGGCTCCCTCAAAACCGAGCGAAGGAGACAGCACACATCCAACCAAGGCCTTTCTTCCCGAACATGGCGAGCCGACCCGTCATGAACGAGCAGGCTCTGATGCCTCTCAGCACAAATCATCCAACTCCGGGACTGCTCTCGCCAGCGCCATCAATCACGGGCTCGAACTCACCAGACGCCACCGCGCCAGAACAAGATGAGAATGTTCGCGTCCGTCGCAAGCCAATCCCGCGCAAGGGCCATACCAAGTCTCGGAGGGGATGCCTCAACTGCAAACGAAGGAAAGTGAAATGTCCCGAGACTCTCCCCGCCTGCATGAACTGCAAGCGACTGAGTCTGACGTGCGAATATCCCACCGCCACTCACACTCAAGCCGTTCCAGCTCAGTCAAGCGCTCTTCAGACAACGGGCGGGCAATTCACAATGGAAGATCTTCAGTTCTTTCGTCATTTTCTGTTCCACGCTTATCCACCTTTACCACTCAAGAGCGAGGCAGTCTGGCATGAAGTCGCCTCATTATCGCATCATGTCAGCCATTTCATATCCCCCGTTACTGACAGTATTTTCCTGACGTGTATCGCAGTACGACTATTTAGTACATGCCATGCTTGGCCTTGCCGCATCGCATCTCTCACTGGGCACCACAGCTGACTACAAGGCACAAGCCCTGACACATCGCGTGTCGGCAATCGAGTCGCTGAACCGGGCTCTCAACCAGCCAGCTTCGACAAAGGCGGAAGCAGACGCTCTTTACGCAACAGTCATGGCTTTGGCGTTCCAGTCGTCCTACATGCTGGACGGCATGCTGGAGTTCATCTCCATGATTCGCGGGTGCGTGGTGGTTTCTGGCCTGTCCCTTCAGCGATTCGCCGAGTCTCTGTTTTAAAAGTTTTCGGCAGAATCGCATGCACAGAACGTGCATGCCCTCAATCATGGCAGTATAACCCCGACCAAATACACCAACTTCTTCGATGCTGCGCTCGTTTCGGTCAAGGCTCTTGTGCCACTCTGTCGCAGCACACTCGAGCTTAGGTACATTGCCATCATAGACAAAGTCATCCAAGCGGCAAAGTCCGACAGCGTTAATGGCACGAAGTTCCGTCTCAAGGTATCCAGTTCTATGATGCTAATTAGTTTGCAGGGTTTCTGGAAATATCTTGGGCTTACACGGTTTTTGGCGAGGCAACACCTGCTGAGTTTAATGGATTTATTGATCCTGAAAACTATACAGCGCAAATTGTTTTGGTCCACTTCTTCATCGTCGAGTACATGGTCGGCCTTGAAACACTGAGGCCAGTCATGGATTCGTTCCCATTCAGAGGGAGTATCGTTGCGTCTTGGGCAAGAGGGGTCGAACAAAAGCTGCCGGACGAGTATCAAAAGTACATGGTCTGGCCAATGTCCTACGTTCGAACGGTGGAGGCTCAAACTTCCGATCTCCATACCTTGCCAAAGATATTAGAACTGAGTCTGACACTTGGCGATAATGAAGTGGTAGACGACGTGTAAATATACCCACATCAACTCGTTAAGAGTAAGGAGGCTCCTTGCGACCAAAGACGCCCGCTCTCAAGGCAATCAGCGGAGAGTCAGCGATTGCGGCCGAGTGACATTACGATGGCCCACGATCTGTGGCTGTATTCGGTAAGTAATCAAAGATTTCAGCCCATCGAGATAAACAGCTTTCTCGACCAGCTTGCCCCGGTTTAAACACGAGTTTCAGCTCCAGCGGTGAGGATGATGTATCATGTGGACAAGACCGATTGTGGAGGGCCCTTTTCCGCCCAACGGCACCGATGTCTTATCAGCTACATCGGGTAAGGAATCTATCGGTAGGGCGGGGATCCCGAGATACCTAGGCCTTAAGTAGTATTCCGGGCGTTTCTGAGATTTACCAAGTCGAGACGAGTCGGAACCAAACCGGGCATATATGATGGCTGGCCACCGTAGAAGGTGATCCCTTCAGCTTGCGTTAGATATAATAGGGTGTAGAAAATCTGGATATGCTTCGAGGCTCAAGCCCTGCTCCTTCATCCTCGTCCTCCGTACCTACCTCCTTTGTGGAGATTTAACCAGCCATGAGCTAACACAGAGACCCAAAGGGGTGATGTCCATTATTAAGCTCTAGTCACGATACCATCGGGAATAAATCCTAGTGGGCGCCATCGGCACCTCTCGCTCCACAAGTTGGGAGGTTTTCCATGTCAAGCAGTCCGAAGGCGGAGATATGTGGTGTTTAAATCCTCAACATTCCCGCGCTGTTGGGGTTCTCATGAAGAAGATACAAATCTCCACGATACTTGGCACCATCAATGTCTCAAACCTATCAAATTAGATGCCTGAAACCATGACAACCAACGCAGAAAGCCGGATCAAGGCTCCTCCGGGTCCTCCCCCTTCAGATATACCCAACCATCCTGATGAGAACCAGAACGAGAAAGCTGCGCCAAGACAGCGCTCCCCAAATCGACGAGACAGTCCAGAAATCGGATTCGAGGCCACACAAAACCCCTCAGCTAACGATGCCATCACCCTGGCCAGGATCTCAACGGTCAACTCTTGCGTCAACCTTCCACCGCCGCCGGACGGGGGCCTCAAGGCTTGGGTGCAGGTCGCCATGGGATGGATCGTCATTTTCACCACTTGGGGTTACATCAATTCGTTTGGGACGTTTCAGACCTACTACACTGAGAACCTGCCCGAGTCGGCGTCTGCGATAGCTTGGATCGGGTCCATCCAGACCTGGTTGACTTTTGCCATCAGCGCCTTTTCTGGCCGTCTATTAGATGCTGGTTTTTTCTTGCCCACGTTTGTAATCGGAGCTGTGCTTCAGTTGCTTGGCATCTTTCTCATGAGCGTCTCGAGAACTTATTGGCACTTGATGTTGACACAAGGGCTCCTGACCGGCCTTGGGGGCGGCATCTTCTTCACCCCATCCCTGGCTTTGGTAGCGACATATTTTGATCGCAGGCGTGGACTTGCTGTCGGCTTGGCAACAACTGGAAACTCGGCAGGCGGCATGGTGTATCCCCTCATCGTTCGTCAATTACTTCCCAAAGTTGGGTTTGCGTGGACGGCGAGGACTCTTGGCTTTCTCAACTTGGCTTGTCTTGCCTTGGTCTTTGCTTTTATGCGGCCGAGGTTGCCCCCGCGAAAGTCTGGCGATGTAATTGATTGGGGCGCGTTCAAGGAACCTGTGTATGTCTGTTACGTGTCAGGTCTGTTCTTCTTCGTCTGGGCCGTCTACTATACGTTTTATTTCGTGAGTGTCCCCGTCAACCAGTCCCTTTCTTCCAAGAACCACCTGACACCACCTCGTCGGTAGCTTGCGTCATATGCCAGAGAAGTTCTGGGACTTTCGTATGCCGATGCCTCGATCCTCATCACTCTCGTCAACGGTGCGGGTTTGCCAGCCCGCGCCTTGGTTCCCATGATAGCCGACATCATTGGCCCATTGAACGTCATCACGCTCGTCAGCGTGTGCGTAGCAATTGTTGCGTTCACCTGGCTATCTTTGCACAGTGTGGCCGGCATCTATGTCTTCACCACGTTCTACGGCATAGCTTCCGGTTCGTTCCAATGTCTCATGCCCACCGGAGTGGCCAGCATCACAAAGAGACTCGACAAAGTCGGCACACGGCTGGGCATGTGCTTTAGCATTGTTTCAGTGGGTGGCTTGACTGGGCCGCCAGTTGGTGGACTGATTCATTCCGCGAGCGGTGGCGGATTTACCAATTCGATGATTTGGGCAGCCATCTCAAGCGTCCTGTGTGCTGTTTTACTCCTTGCTGCGAGAAACCTCAAGGCCGAAGGGAACCTTCGCGCTAGATGCTAGTTGGGTACATTATAGCAGAAATTATTTATTGGCCCAGTAAATATTGGGTGTTGAGGACTTTCAATTCTCACTAAAATGGAGATTGGCTTGATGACGGGACGATGACTTGTCGGCCGCGAAGCCTTTAGTAGTGGAATGTGGGCGAG
Source organism: Thelonectria blattea (assembly GCA_024115155.1). NCBI lineage: Eukaryota > Fungi > Ascomycota > Sordariomycetes > Hypocreales > Nectriaceae > Thelonectria > Thelonectria blattea. The sequence continues at coordinate 124,638 of JAMQMW010000373.1, forward strand.
ATTCCATTCGAAATGTACAACAAGTATTCAGGCTGGATATAATATTCTCAACTTGAAGTTGAGCGGTGCAGGGGGATTTAACACTTGTGAGTTGTCTAGTGACGGCCAAACAAATTCATTCTCTCAAAACATTTCCATGCTGTTGACTTGTTGGTGTGAGTCATATAATAGCATATGTTTTGATTACCAAGGTCAAGAAGGATTCGGCGGCTTTTGAAATAGAGCGAGCATCTGATGGTCGGCCCATTAGATGTGTCGATTCGAGTCTTTCGAAACCCAACGTAAAGTGTTTCCGTGCTCTTCCACCGCCATTGCAACCAAACAACCAGTGGAGCGCCTTTCAGATTATATGGATTAAATGCGGTGTAAGCTAAACCTTGTAGCCGGAATCCGATTGTGAGGTCATTGATCAAGGGTGGTAAAGTTGTTCCCAACACCTGAGCATGTCCGACCGATGACAGGCAGCCAGTCGGCTTCGTTTATCCCGGCGGCTGATAGTCAGGGTGTTTTGTCAGGTTTCGTAACCTAATAATAACGTGAGAAAGCCGCCTATCATCCCTACTGCGACATTTTTATGGGGGTGATTGCTGTGGCATGTTCTCTCGGTGGATTAATGGCATTACGAGGCCTCTTGATGATGCCGCATTTCCGACAGGTATATATTCTGAAGAAAGTATACCAGAAAGACGGCAGAGCAAGATTACACAACTCTTCGTCAAAATGTATAATATTACGGCCGATGAGACTCAACCCAGGGTCTGGGATCACCTTAATGGGAACACCAATGAAGTCCTTGATCGCGTCCAAGTATCGGAGTTATGCAAGGGCTGGCCTGTGTATCGAGATGCGTCCGAATGGAACAACTTCCGCGACATTTTTGCTGATGAAGGAGCATTTGTTTTTACCAGTAAGCACAACGGATCGTTTGAGCCCGGTATATGAATGAGGGAGGTGCTAACTGGTTCTCAGCATGGAGCGGAGGCCTTTCGGTGGAAGACTTTATACAAGTTTCGAAGGAGGGCCGAGCCAATGGCGACTTCATCATGCACCGCGAACTAGGGACATTGGTCGACCTGAACCCAGAAAACGGTCGAGCCATTGGTAAAATGAAGACAACCATCACCCAGCGCTTCCAGCTCGACGGCATCGAATTTGACATCGACTGCGACAACCGCTTCATCTTCTTTTGCCGAAAGGCCACCACCAAATCATCTCCGGAAGTCCCAGTGTGGAAAGTGCAGTATTACAAAGTCTTCTATGAGAAGGACAAGGTCGTTGCGGTGGACGGGAAGACAGTGCCTGACTTCACCGAGGAGGAGTTGGGCAACTACCCTGAAGGATATAAACACTTGGGGGCGGCACAGGCTAAGCTCGGCCACAAGATCCTCACCGATCTGCCGACGATGAACAATGGTGGGTCCACAAAGCTCCGCGAGGCGATGGACTTGTGGCTTCGTGGCGAAGAAACTGCCGATACCCTTGGCGTCTCTCAAAGCACCCAGCCCAGATTCTAGAATAGCACATGAGAGTTGTTCCGGTCGGTTTAGCTGCTTATAGCATGTCAGGTCAAATTTCTACTGATCGCGCGCGTGTAACACCATCGGTCAAGGTTAGTGTGGCAGTGGTTCATGGCGGATATGGATGAGCAAATCATAAGTATGCGTTGGAATATTATTATTTGGAAACCCGACGTTACATCACTATGATTCTGTGAAGGAGCAATCGTGTCTGCTGAGGGGCAGTGAGGGCTCCCAAGTTTATTTGTCCCGCTGTCCGAGAAAGTTCTCCCCTGGGTCCTGGAGGGTGTCACGGGATATTACGCCACAGATAGTTAAGCGTTTACAAAGTGCATGTGCATCGACAAGGGCGTTGTAACTTGTAAGCCACTGAGCCAGATACCTACATTATGCTAAGGATCGGTGTTGAAGCTTGGCTTGGTCAATAGGTTGGCATGGCATATTACAATCTGTTTTGCAATGGCGAGGGGGCCATCAATTTCAGCAAGCAAACGTTGTGCTCCTAGTTAATCACGTAAGTACGTATTCGTAAAACACCCGCCACCAACGTAGATGGCACCTTTCATCCCGATCAAATCGGCCGGATTTTTCGCACGTGGCTAATTAGTTAGACTGCCTCCGCCGATGACGAGTTCCCCTCAACTCAGCTCGGTGGCGCCAGGGGCAACATGTGGCCTTGTTCCTCTAGGCTCTAGCGGTGGCAGCTGGACTGCTAGTGAAGCTGCCAAGTGAGCCGAGAGTTGGGACCAAGCGCGGCCAAAAACAATTTTTATTTCGAAGCTGGATGAGAGAGATCTGACCAATTTATTGTGGCGTCCGTCGCCACGTGTGTGGGAGGAGAGAAACGAAGACGGCTTCATGCAGGAGGCGGCACTCGAGGCCACGGCCAATTTCCTGTCGTAAGATGACGTCTCACCTGCATTCATCCTGGCCGTGAAGTGCTGTCGGTTTCCAGTTGAGTAGGTATTGGAGTGATTCACGCGCTGAAGGCATCGCCTTGACCCCACAGGTTTACGGTGTCTTTCTCGGAGTGATCTGATTTCCCGCGTTCCTTTCAACAGGATGCATTGATGCAAGGTGGAGAGAGACAGCTGGTCCCGGTGTGATTGACGAAGCGGCAAAAAGAACCTGGAGATGAATCAATGACCGCTGAACAGCCCCACGATAAGTCCGGGGACGATGCTGATCAGCGCAAAGGAGATCACTCATTCGTTTAGCAGGCTTATTATCGACCTCGGGCCATCATCAGCCGACCCCTCAACTCGGCCAGAACTTCCACGACCGTCTTCGTCGCTGCGTAAATCTTCAGGAAAACGACTGTGCTCTCGATAGCGTGCGGGCATGAAACAGTTGGCCATCAGGAATGACTCGGACAGTGTCCACTCGGTCGACTAATCTCCACGCAGTCACAGCCAACAAGCTCTCCCCCCGTAAAACGGGCAAGACGGGCTCCCAGGGCGCAGATCAGATTCTCCAGGTTTACGAGACCAGGAACCAATGAACTCTATTCGTCCAAATCACCCGCCTCTGCGCTCACTTCGGCATAGTCCCGAAGCACTGACAGCCTCAGCCGGTCAATGAGGAGACGCGTGGGAGACCACTGCCGGGTTGGGCCCCGGATCAGCTCCTCGAGGGCCAAGGACGGCATCCTAGGAGACTGGGGGCGAGGCCTGCATATTGTGCCCCGGCACGAGTCGTGGCCAGCGATCATTCACCAGAACGGGACGAATCTGCACGGCATGAGGCAGAATGCTGGCTCTCTGCGTCGTCTGTGGTTGGTCCCCCTTTGGACACGCCGCCGACGATGAAGCGTTGGTCGTCGCCAACTCGAGTTCCAGGCCACCTCTCACCGCGGAATTCTCGACCTTCAGTCAAGAACGAAGCCCAACAGAAGCGAAATTCCAGTGCAAGAGCCGACTGTAACAGAGTTTCGCAGAGTCCAAGACAAAACCATGTCCAGGACTCCCCGCGCAACCGCCGAACGCCGCCCCTCCCTCTCTCCATGTCACGGGGAACCAGAATGTGATTCACACACAGCCAACTCCCGCTCGGATATCGCGACCACGCCTCCAACAAGCCGGGTTCCTCCTCCATCGCGCACACCACTCAGCAAGCTAATACCCCGGGAGCAACAGCCGGCGGCCGTCGCTAGAGCACGGTTCTCAACTGCAAACAGTCCCGATCGTCGCCCTCCCCCTATAACTCGTCTCAGCTAGGATATTCCGTGCTGCGGCACTTCCGCAGTTGTGGGTTCGGCTTTTCTTTTTCTTGTCGCGCCTCCCACCTGCATTTTCTCATCTCTTGCTCTGTGAATCACATCACCACTCTCGTTGCCCTCGATGGGTGCAAAGTACGGCTTCCTGATCCCGGACAGCTACGTCCGGGAGGTCCCAGATGAGGTTGACATGAACACAGCCAGCGCCTTCTGGGGTTTCTCTCTGGGAGTCGCTTTGTTCTCGGCTGGGAAGGCGGTGCAGCAAAGCAACCGATCTTGGACTCGATCGAAGAGGATTACGACTTATGTCTCCATGATTTGGGGAGTCTGGGTGAGCAGCATGGTCTTGGGCGTTCTAGCTTGGGGGTTCCAGAGACAATACATCGATCCTAGGTGAGTATCCGCCCAACCCTTCTCGTCGAGTCTTTCTTGTCTCAGTCACTAATACTTGTCGACCCATCAGTTTTGCTTTTTACTTCTGCGTCGGTACGAACCCCTCCAGTCCCCGCCTCCAACATCACCACCCATCCCTTCTGACGAGAGTCGATAGCATTATTCTGGGCGATCCAGGTCCAACTCCTGCTCCAAATCATCATCAACCGTCTGGGTCTTCTGATGGTGGTTCCTGGGCGAGCCAAGAGATTGAAATGGCTCGTTTTCGGTGTCATCTTTGCCGTCAACATCAGCGTCTTCGTCATTTGGATGCCTGCCCGGTTGCAAGTTAGCCAGTCGTGGATTCACCTCAACGACATTTGGGATCGATGCGAAAAGGTCATATTTGCCATTGTAGATGGAGTTCTCAACGGATACTTCATCTACCTCGTCCGCTCCCGGCTCATCAACAACGGTCTCACGAAATACGTACCCCTGTATCGAATGAACTTGGGCCTGATCTTCATCTCCCTATCATTGGATGTAAGAGGTCACCTATACAAGTACTATCTGGGTACGATACTGACAATATTTCCACCAGGTCGTTCTTATCGGTCTCATGTCACTCAAAAGCAGTTTAGTGTACGTGATTACCCCCTCCATTCTCTTTGCGGTTCTCCAGACTCTGCCACCCACCCACCTTCCTCCTTCCCCACAAACATCTCATCGAACCCGCTAACCATGTCTCAGTTATCTCTCCTTCCACCCAGTCTGCTATCTGTTGAAGCTGCAGATTGAGATGAAGATGGCGGAACTCATCACTAAGATCGTGAGGTCGTCTGGTGGCCCTGGGAGTGAGGACATCTACTACAGACACTCTTCCAATGGCCAAAAGTCCCGGAGTGACGGCAAGACCAAGTTTTCCAACGCTTTGTCCAAGGGTCACAACACAACGTGGAGGGGAGGCAACACAACGCAAATCGCGGTTGGCGACCGGGACAGCGATCTTGAGCTCGAAGTCCGGGACAACATCAACCCCGGAGACCTCGAGAACGGTATTGTCAAGACGGTGCAGACGACAGTTGCGAGCACTCCCGCCGAAGAGAGAGACGATGGGGATGCCGAAAGCAGTAGCTCCACGAGGAAGTTGCACTATCGTGAAGCTTTTGAGCAATAGAAGCTCAATAATCTTTATTCCAAGTTCATGATGGCGCAGGTGGTGACATATGGAGCTTGGACATTTCGATACAAGGAATCGTGTTCATAGAACCTAGTGGGGTTAATTAATTACTCTCCTGTTCATTACGGCCTGTTGCCAAAGATGGTAGAGCAGACATGACTCAATCTGCTGACCAGGTCCGGCGAGCCCGACCATCTTTGTCCCACCAAATGCATGACACAGCACACAACGATATCATTTCAAGCCAACTTTGTTAGATATAGGAATTTAGTTTCAGGTGCGAACATTCGACCCAGAAGCTATACCCGTGGATGTGTGATGATCATCATACCTACGTATGTCCGTAGGTACCTAGGTAGGGTGTGGTTGGCTGGTTGGCTTCGTAGGTGCATAATTACCCTATAGCACTCGATGGATGTGGGCGGACTTGCAGAAAGTGTAGTCTCCATTTGAGTGACTGCATAGGAACTGGAAATATTGGGAACTCACGTTGCTTTATAGTTGTCGGACAGTTAAGTGGACATTGATTGCTGCGCCTACGTTGAGGACATGTGCGAATAACCAACTCTCAAGCGTTAGAGCTTTGGGCGAGACTCCCCGATGGCATCATGTAAACTTCAACTAGGACAATAATTACGGGGAGCTGAGGACTTCTTAGTCGGCAATTGATGAGACCATGACAGTCAGCCGAGAAGCATGGATCCCGAAATCCTGGCATGCTTGTTCATTTCGGGTGCATTGATTTACTAACCAATCAGTAAACTGTACTAGGCGTTTCATATTCAGTACCAGAGCCTCATTCTAGTTTTCAATGCCCATTAAAGTCTGCTGTATGAAGTCCTTCCGTCCACGCAGCTCCGGAATCTCGTCCTCCCACGTGTTCAACAGCTGGACCACCTGGTAACAAGCTTCCCGCCACCCGCTGGGCATACCGCTCCCTAGGAGACCAGCCCCCAGCAGTACCACGGCACTTCTAATGCACGCCCTGATCATGGGCCACGTTCCGTGATGCCGGTGGAGGAATCCCGGCTCGTTCACGGAGATCCGCTGAACGTGGTAGCGGAGACCCTTCTCGACGTACGGTCTGCCGGACACGACGCTCGCGTTCCCAGATTCGAGTCGTTCCAGGTGACCCATGACAAAAGGCCAGTAGATGGTCTCAAAAAAATTCACAAAATGACCACGGAGGACAAATATGCAGACATCGTCCTCTTGTGGAGGGGCTTGCAACGACAGTTCGATGGGAAGACTGTCGGCCCACTGTCGAGCTTGAGCCTCATATTCCGGCATTAATAAAGCCAATTGGTCGAGGAAGGCAATGTTTGAAGTCGAGTTTCTGTGCAACTGAAGTATCTCGTTGCACACTCTGCTGGATAGCCTCCGCAGGGAGATTTCGGCCAGGTAGAACAGCCACGAAGTTCGTGTTCTCTCCGAACCAGTGGTCTGGATCGACTCCATGGACTGGGGTGGAGTGGGAAAGAATGGCGGATAGAGAACGCTTGTGGAGTGTGGCATGTTGAAGTCGGGCAGTGCAAGATCTCCTCTCATCTCTCGCTCGGATTTCCAAGCAGACCAATATACCGCCTGTTCTTGCGTCTCGTCCGCCTGCAACGTGAGCAGCTCTGCAGAGAATGCTGGGTCTGTCAGGATGAAAGTATGGGCCCTTTTAAGAAACGGGAGGTTCTGACAGGCAGCCAAAGCTTGGGAGAAGAATCTCCAGGCAATGAAGGGCTGAAAGGTGCACATCATGTAGACGCCTGACAGGAACAGGCACTGCGCACCAATGATGTCGGGGGAGCACAGCAGCAGGCCAATTCTCCGCTGAGCCGCATGGAAGTAGCTCTGGGAGTCTGCATATGTTGCAGTGTCCGGCCTCGTGCCAAGACTCGGCCCCAATGGCGTCGCAATGCTGCCGAGAGCACATATGAGCAACGAGAGACATGAGTTGGGAGACCAGTCGATGCCCTCGAGGATGGTAGTCGTCACCAGGCGCCGTATCTTCTGTTCTTCGAAAATTGGGTTTTTGCAATGCACGTGGATGAAGAAGTTGTCCAGTAACGTGTTGATGGCGTGAGACTCGATGTCGAGCAGGGCGCCCAGGGCATTGCTTTTGGGAGTGCTCAAGCTCATGGGCCCCGAAGGACTGTAGACGGGGAACTGAGGCTCTGATAGGCTGGGGAAAATAGACCATTGCAGGAGACTGTCCAGCTTCTCGGGTAGAATGCTTCTCAAGGGGATGTCTTCGACCTCTGGCGGATCCCTCGCCACCACGCAGTCCACATTTGCGGCGGCAGGTTTCAGCTGGCGGCCATCTGACGGGACCGTAACCGGAACGGGAGTGTTTTGTTGTGATTCTTTCATCAACTTCTCCAAATCATCTAACCGCTCCAGAATCTTAAGACTCGCGGGGTCAAATGACGAGAGGTCAACTGGTGACTGGATGCATGTGGCGCCTACGCTGAGGCAGTAGGAACATGATGGCTTAAGGTTGTCGCATTTCGTCTTCCTCGCCCGGCAGACTTGGCACGCTGTATTGGCCCTCTTCCTCGGATAGAAGGCGGTGCCTCGCGCGGCTGGACGTTTCCCGGGGCGACGCTCTGGCTCATCTTCTTGGGTGACCGAGGTCTGGACTTCGTTTGGCGACGGGGAGCTCATGACGGGCTGGAGCTGTGGGGAGTTTGTTTCAATGACGCAGATGGCTGAGCGGAACGCGTGGAGAACGGTATTCGTCGCAGATGAACCGTCCCATCGGTACGGACGTTGAGAGATGTGGATGGTGGATGGAGGGAAACGGGTGACTGTCGGGGAATATCGCTCTTTATGGGCGATTTCGGCCGGAGCAGTTCGACCAAGTGGGCTTGGCAGTAAGGCCACCGGTTCGTTTCGCGGCGTCGGGGAATGTCGCTCGTAAGACTAGGAGCAAAAGACTTGCGAATTGCTCCTAGACTAATTCTCCCCCCCGGAACTAACCCGCGTGGCTAGAACCCCAGTCTCTCCATTCCCCACAATCCCCGGATCAGACCAACGGCTTGAGAAACTTCTCGTCGTGTGACTGTCAAGTTCGCGGGAGGGATCATGACTCCATGAGAGTTAGCTCATAGTGTCACATTTACCCGGAAGTGGCTCTCGGGGCCGTTCGCTGCACGTCTTGGGAACAGACACACGATCTCTGACGCGGTGGTCTTGGTATACCTAGGATATATATCCAAGGTTGCCCGATCGAGAAAATCTCTTCAACACACAGCATCAACATCACCAACTCCCGCAACTATCTGCCAGTGTCGACACTATGGCGTCTCAAGCTGCCATCACCGCCGCAAAGGATGGCGGCCATCCGACTGAGGCTCATGTTTCTGGTCATGAGTTTGCCGACCTCAAGGGGGAGGCCGTTGTCGAATCAGATCGTCAGGCCGAACATGACCTGACCCTTAAGCAAGTCTTCATGAACCACCCGGCTCTGGCATTTTGGTCATTCTACTGGGCAATGGCTGGAGTAGGATGGTAAGTCGTCTTTTGTAGTAATCTGGAGAGAGACATGCTGACGCGCACTTCTCAGGGGTTTCGATGCCCAGATCAATGGTGCCATGATTTCTGTTGAAGCGTTCCGTCGTGACTTTGGGTAAGCTTCGAAACTCCTTCGTGATGGATCTATGTATTAACAAAGGCATGACAGATATGTCCAAGACGGCACTGCAATTCTCCCCGCTGATTGGCAGTCTGCCTTTAACATTGTCAGCAGCGTTGGCCAATTCTTTGGTGGATTCTTCTGTTCCTGGATCAGCGACCGCATCGGACGAAAGAAGTCACTCATCATTGGCCTTTGCATCACCACTGGAGGAATCTTTGGCGAAACCTTCTCGTCTAGCAACGCCGCCTTTGTCGTTTCGAAGCTCATTCTGGGTCTTGGGCTGGGATTTTATCTTACCTTGGCTCCACTGGCAACCTCCGAGATCGCCCCCGTTGTCCTCCGAGGCATGTCTACCACCGGCGTCAACCTCGGTATCGCAGTCGGCCAGCTTGTTTCGAATGGCGTTGTCAAGGGATTTGGCGAGAGAGAGGACCACTGGGCGTACCGCGGGCCCTTTGCCACGCAGTTCTTCTTCGTCTTCTTCTTGGCCGTTGGCCTGCCATTTGTTCCCGAAACCCCCTGGTATCTGGCGCGCAAAGGCAAGCGAGATGAAGCGAGGGCATCCCTTTTGAAGTTGTACGGCCAAAACGTCAATGTCGAGGCCAAACTGGCCACCTTGGAGGAGACTATTGCCGAAGAAGACTCCAGTCGCGCCGAGGAAGCTTCGTGGGCGCAGTGCTTCAAGGGCGTCGATCTGACCCGAACTCTTATCAGCATCGGAGTCTTTGTTTGCCAGCACTTTGTTGGAATTGTCTTCGTCCTCGGCTATTCGACCTACTTTTTCCAACTTGCCGGCCTGCCCGACTCTCGCAGCTTCGACCTTGGTGTTGGTGTTACGGCGTGTGGTGTAGCCGGTAACATCTCGAGTTGGTTCGTCGTCAACACGTTCGGCCGCCGCAAGATCTTCCTCACCGGCATGGTTACTCTGACCGTGCTCTTGATGTTGATTGGAATTATGGATGTTATTCCGACGAGCGCAGCGAAATGGGTTCAGTCTGCCTGCACCGTCATCTATGCTTTCGTCTACTTTGCCACAGTTGGCGCCATGGCATTCGCCATCCTGGGTGAAGCGAGTAGCACTGCGCTCAAGGCCAAGACTATGGCTCTGGCAACTGCAACTCAGGCAGTCATGGGAATTATCATGAATTTTGCCATCCCCTATATGGTCAACCCCGATGAAGGAAACCTTAAGGGCAAGGTTGGTTTTGTGTTTGGCGGGCTCTCACTTATTGCTGGGGTTTGGAGCTGGTTCTACGTCCCAGAGCTTAAGGGCCGACGATATGATGAGATTGACAGATTGTTTCAGCTCAAGGTCAACCCAAGACAGATGGGCACGTATCAGCTTTAGGCTTTTTCTTTCTACAACACGGGTTGTTTGGGGTTATGGGTTTGATGCGACTCACTAGCCACACAATCCATAGCCAAGCATCGTTATAATTAATCTTGCGGCACTCTACTTTATCTCCGCTACTCTTCCTTACAACCTCCTAAGCTCATATATACTCTAGAATAAGACCACTAAGATGTACCTCTTGCCGCAGTGAAGTAATGGTGGATGCCCGCTGGGTCCTCGGAGTAGGTAGGTATAGACCGGTTCCACGCCATCCGGGAATAAGTGAGAAAATGACAATCGGATACAAGGTAGAAATCGGTAGTGACATGGTCTGGGGACTGTTACATTGATAGGCCCCAGGCGGCGGAGTACGACAAGGTCAAGGAGAGACGGCTTCGACAAGGCGTCCAGGACAAGGAAGCGGAGACGGAGATCCCTTCACCCGCCGACGGTAGTAATGAAGGGATTGATCATGGTCTTATTTTCAAGGTTCTCCACACTATCGTGATGATAGTATTGGGCATCAGTTAAGGAGGTAACCATCCAGCACGGTCAGCAAACTTTTCTTACCGATGCATCTTGGCCGCTTCGGCTTCTCGTTCATTCTTCGTCACGCTCCTCTTGAACATCAACGGCAACAACATGGCAGCCATTCAAAACCAACTGAGCCAAGGTGCTGTCCTTGGTGCCATCCTCAACATATGTCCCCAAGGAACCAAGTTTCACGTGCTGGAAGTGGGATGGCTCGAGTGTGACGAAGGCTTCGTGGTTCGAGGCGGCAATACAAGTGTCAAAAGCACCGAGAAGAACATCTTCGTGAACAAGAGACGCCAAATGCCCATGTACTGCATCCTTATCGACCACCCGCACGAAGGTCTCATCCTGTGGGAGACGGGCAGCGGAAAGAATTACCCAACAATATGGGGACCCGTTGTATCGGATGTCTTTGCGCGCGTGCAGTACGAGCCGCGTCACGAACTTCGCGCTGCGGTGGAAGCAACTGGCCACAAGATCGAGAACATCAAGAAGATCATTATTGGGCATCTTCACCTGGACCATGCCGGCGGTTTGGACGAGTTTCTCGACCGCACAGACGTTGAGATCTGGGTTCACGAAAAGGAACTTCTCGGAGCATTCTACTCCGTCGCAACTGGTGCTGATTCTGGTGTCTACCTCGAGCACTACCTTAAGTTGTCATTGTAGGTTACCTCTATCTAAAGAGCGGGCACTGCTAATAAAACAAGCAACTGGAAAACTTTCAACGACCAAAGATTCGACTTTTGCCAGGGAATCACTCTGCACCATTTGCCAGGGCACACAGATGGCTTGATTGGCATGCAGATCAACATGCCAGATACGGGCACCTTTTTCTTCATCAGCGACCACTGCCATGTCATTGAGAATGTAGGTTTCCAAGTCTTGACGTCTTGACGTCTTGCTGACGAGCCATGACTGCTTAGTGGCGGGATGGTGTTCCGCAGGGCTGGCTCAGTCGAGACCACCCAAGCTGGTTTAGAAGTACGCAACGCTTAAAGCACCTGGAGAGAATCACCAAGGGGCAAGTGATTCCTGGACATGACAAGGAGACATTTTTGAACCTCCGAGAGCAAGCCAAGGTATTCACTTGACGAGGAGATAAATCACGCAACTCGTCTTTGCGAATTCGTGATTAGTACTGGGGCGGACTCGGCGGAGGCTCTTTTCATGTTATTTCAAGCTCTGAAAGGTTTACAGAGTCTCAACTTTCGTCCACACAATCTCATTCACGCTAACTGATACGTATCAAGATCTCTCTTGTAGCTAGATCTTGAAGATCCCCCGGATACCTCGGGCAATAGTGACAACTGAATGACGAAGAGGGTGGAATGGCCTGACTGTTGCGGCACAGGTCGGCGTGTCCGGTTGAAGGGCTCCTTTACTTTTCGACACCGACCCGCACCGAGTAAAGGATGCTACCTCGAAGCAAGGATATCCCCAATCCCATCGCCACCCCCTCCACTCACCGATAGAACGGGGTGGAGCCACGGTAGTTGATCTAGATCTGTGTGTGTACGTGTGTAGTTACTCCGTCACGCGTCGAGCGTGTGTTGATCGTATCTCTATCTTTGGCGAGAAGCTGACTGCATCGTCGACCCCGTGCCGCATGACTCGTTTGGGCAAGGAACTGATCAAGTGGAAATATTGCCCCTTCAATTTGTAGTCTCGAGCTCTTAAGATCCCACGTTTGCATCGGGGTTATTTCATAAGCCTCCCGCCTCCTCGACGCCGATATATGTACACATGACTCCCTGTTCATTTAAGCACGAACACCACCCCAATTTTGCAACTCGTTCCATTCACGCCAAAACCATACTTCAAAACCCGCCATTGGGGTGAATGAGAACCTTGGTATAGCCATCGATTCGCTTGTCGAACTTCTCATACGCAATCTCTGCCTCATCGAGGTTGATCTCGTGCGAGACGACAAAGCTTGGCTTCGCCTTGCCCGCAATAATGAGGTCTCGGAGATACCTGTTGTACGACTTGACGTTGCACTGGCCAGTCCTAAGTGAAAGTCCCTAAAACAACTGTCAGCATTATGCCTGGATGAGACATGGATGCATCTACCTTCTCGAAGAGCTTTCCAAAGCTAAGGTTGATCATGCCCTTAGCCGCACTAGAGTCAGGAGCACCAGGGTCACTGCGAACGAGTTATTAGCAATGCAGGCTTCGTGGAGAGGAAGGCGACAAACCTGGGGACATAGAGTCCTGGGATTCCGATGCCACCGCATGCACGAGTAACACGGATCATGTTCTCAAGCACAATGTTGGGCACCTCGGTTGAGCCAGCCTTGTCAACAGCCTGATAACCGACGGCGTCCACGGAACGATCGACCTCTCCGCCATTCGATTCGATGATTTGGTCGACCGCATCGCTCTTGCTAAAGTCGATAGGAGTGCACCTAATCTTCCTGGCGGCCTGGAGTCGCTCGGGGACACGGTCAACGACGTAGACGCGGGAGGCTCCACGGAGCTGGGCAGAGTAGGCAGCCATAAGACCAACGGGGCCGGCGCCAAACACGGCAACGCTCTCTCCGGGCTGAAAGCCGGAGATTTCAACTCCATGCCAGCCTGGAGGAGTTAGAATGCACGAGACCTGCATGGAATATGTGTGTTCACATACCAGTCGGGAAGATGTCTTTAGCGTGGTCAGCTGTGGTCGATCAACGAGAGACTGAGGAGTACTAACCAGCGAGCAAAATAAAGTCAGACTCAAACTCTTTACCTGGGGGTAGCTTCAGAGCGTTGAAGTCGGCATAAGGAATTCGAATATATTGCGCCTGACCTGCAACACGTTGAGCTTTTGACGGCTAGAAAATCTGGGTAGTGGTTGCGTACCACCACGGTAAGGACCCATGGCAACGTAGCCTGATAGTGTTAGCTTGGTCGATTATGAATCTGCTGGTCCTCGCGGTCATACCGTAAGCACCACCGGCAAATCCAGGGTTCACGCCAGTGCAGAAAGCAGTCTTCCCTTCCTCACAGTTTCGGCATCGGCCGTCGGCAACGTTGAACGGCATCACTACTCGATCTCCCTTCTTCAAGAGAGTAACGCCCTCGCCAAGCTCCTCGACAATTCCCATGTTCTCGTGACCTCGTGGTTGTCAGTCCAACTGGTAATTTACTTGACGGCCATTGGTGCATGGGGGTATTGAATGCCTACCGAACGTGATGCCAGCCTCAGCGGCAGTTCTGCCCTCGTACATGCTGCATGATGGTAAGTCTCGTGAGTCTTTATTCTTTACGGCCGGCTTACTGGAGGTCAGAGCCGCAAATGGCAGCCTGAACTTGAGTCAGCTACGGCACATCATAAACCGCACAAACACGAGGAGAAAGCTTACCGTGGTAACTTTGACGATGACATCGTCGGGGTGTTCAATGGTAGGCTTTGCAATCTCTTGGACCTTGACCTGGAATGGCCCATGGTAGTTGACAGCCTTCATAGTCGCCATCTTGGATACTTCTGGAAGTCTCTTTTTCACTGGAGAGCCAAGATAATCCAGAGGATGAATTGGAAAAGAGGCTTCCTGATTTCGTCATTCTTTCAGGAGCATTTTATGTGCTACGGTCGAGGTTCGGACATGGCTCGGACACGCCTCTTCCAATTGCGGGGAAGCTTGTCCCATGTACCGTGCCGGGGAGAATGCCTGCGAAGAGTCGAGTCGGGGAAGACTTGCCAAATTAGTGTCAGCCCGGCAGAGGCGGGGGAAGTTGCGGGGGTGGCGGTTCACGGCGTTGTATGCATCATGGCATCACGAATCGACAACAAGAGTGGCGTCGAGAGTGGTGAGTGGTGGGAAGAGTGGAAGGGTGGGAGCGTGATGTATCGGATATGGATGTCCCGGCCGAAGCTAAGCCCCGCGGGCAAGGAAGGTCTGACCATGTAGAAACATCAATTCAGGCGGGAAGATGTCCATCGTCCATAGCAGCAGGTCAACTAGCGTGCTCTTGCAATTAGGCGTAAGTTGCTCGCACAATTGCAACCCCAAGACGGATAAAGACTTCAATCCCGCGTGTTAAACATGATGGACCTTCTCCCTTGGGTCTACCCACTAGCGAAGATGGGAGGATCCAGAAATCTTTCAAATCCTGAAATCGGCAAGGCGAAGTTATGTCATTCGTGAGCTGCACATATCAAGGGGAGATGATCACTTATCATGGAGTTATTTGTGAGTTCTCCCATACGAAGTACGCGACTGAATGTTGGGACCTCCTCGAAGGTGGGCGGGTTGCAATGCCGAGCTGCACTCCGCGAAATCCGCGACAATGGCCGAAGGTAGGGCTGTAAGGCACCTAGCATCGATAGCGTCAGTGGGTAAATCGCGAGGGGCATGTTGTGATCTCTCTACATGAGATGGATCTCGTCAGGTCAAGCGACATCATTGAGAAGTTTAGTATTAGAAGTAACTGGAAAGCGGCTTGGATCGGTGCCACTCCAATGCGCTAGTGCTCTCATCAACGAGGGCTCCAGACTGCCGTCTCGCTGATCTGGGGCAATATTCGGCGCCAGGTGGAACACTGAAAGGCGTCGGAGAATATTACCCAATTTGTCTGTGTTTCGCCGGCTCTATTATGTTGGAAGCGCAACATTGCTCAGTGAGAAATGATTAGGAAGCTTATAGAATAAGAGAATATGAGTGAGAGGTGATATAGTTCTTTATGATGTATTTGGTAATGCATAGAGATATGTACTAGACGTCATATAACGTACGTTTAAACGTCACTTCTCCTGGTGACGAGGTCTATTCAGCTGCCCCAGACCAATAGCCTGTTCATTGCGAATGCTCAAAGGAATCATTCAATCCCTCCAGTTCGGGTCAAACGTGGTATATCTCTCATTGGTTTACATACTCATACCGCCTTTAATTTAACGCATTTCTTTGACAGTGAATTCGTGGCTGGCATTTTACACGTATCCATATCCGTACATCTACGCACAGCCGCTCCATTATTTTCAAAATAGGCAAGTTTTCTCCTTCTGGCATCTTTTTCCGTCAGCCCAAACTCGGATTCTTTCTCGGTGTATGCCCCGACCGTTATAAAAACGCCATATAGAGAAGCAATCTAAACTCGCTGCGGCATTTGAAGTATTTATTCAGTTTGGCAATAACCAGCGGATACCCTCGCTTTCGAGTCCAGCTACCATCGACATTATGCCTGAGGTTTTACGGTTCCGAACAACCTGGGGTATTGCGCCTGGTCCCAACTATGACGCTTGGAGGGAATGGTTCCCCAAGTTGAAGCACCAAGGCTACTGTGAGTTCATGTTTTGGGAACGTGACTGAGTGTCACTGATCTTCTTTCAGTCGGTGTAGAAATCGATTTCGCCCCTTTTGAGAACCTCGCCACGATCCGCGAAATTTGCGACGAGGTTGGCCTCGAAATCAGCGTTCTTCTGCACACAGGTTGGCGTTATGAACCTCCTCGACCATTCCTCACCCCCTCCTGTGTGGTAGACGACTATCGCGAGCAGCTCAAAGCAGCCCAAGTTTTGCGCCCGTTCAACTATAACGCTCAATCTGGAAGGTACGTATACCTGCTTCGTAAATCATATCTCCAATATTGACTCTGTACAGCGACCACTGGACTCTTGACCAGGCTGTCGAGTTCTACCAGGGCACCTTGAAGGTCGATGCCGAGTTGGGCCTTCAGGGTCGCGTGCGCCATGAAACACATCGTCTTCGTTCTCTCTTCAATCCTTATGCATCTGCCTACATCCTGAAGAAGGTTCCGGAGTAGGTTCTCTACCCTTCTTACACTCACATCCTGACGCCAATCTTAGGCTTCGGATCACTGCCGACATCTCGCACTGGGTCGTAGTCTGTGAGCGTCTACTTGACCAAAGTGAAGAGGACAAGGAAATACTTCGTGCTATCATACCTCACGTCAGTCTACCGAGTATCGAAGCGCGGATGAGTTTAACGAAGGCGATTCAGGTCTCCCATATCCACGCCCGCATGGGAACGACTCAATCTTCTCAGTGTCCAGATCCCACCAACCCCATCTTTTCCCCAGAGAGAGAATTCTTTGAGAAGTTCTGGAAGGATTGTATCAAGGGTCATAAATCTGCTGACCCAATAACCTGGGTACCCGAATACGGGTGAGTTTATGCAAACAAGTTGCCCTCAAACGCCCCTGCTCCAAGTCACTAACGCCCCTAAGTCCCTTCCCTTACCACCCCTTCGGAGCTTCTCGGGAATTCTCTGAAGTTGCCGATACTGAAGGAGCTCGACTCCAGGCTCTGTTTGAGGAATGGGCAAACAGCCCTTAGGCAATGTTGAAAATAAAAAGAAGCTAGTTTGAACATTGATACAGACCATCTGTTGTGATTCAGCAAATGAGACGTAGAAATGTAAATATCATATAAGCGCGCCACCTTGTCTCAAAGAGATGCCTTTATCATGTTTATTCTGTCATTCGTGGAGAAAAGCAGAGATCCTGCTTGACGCCCTCTACCCGGTGGAAACGCAGGATTTGTACATTCCCCTCTGAAGACAGGAGACAGGGGCAATAATGGTTGTCACCAACATATCGGAGATTGGAAGCCAACCTCCTTCCAAGGGGCAATAAATAATTAAGAGGTTTCATACGCACTAGCGTTGTGGGTTGAATGTCTGCGGGCCTGTGAAAGCAGGTGGGAGTTGCGACGAAGCTTGTCAAGAAAACACGTGGAGGAGAGACTGGCAGCCATACTTGGCAAATCGAAGACAAACTCAGTCTCAACTTCTCTCCGACAAGCAATTCATGGTGCTGACAGATGTGGTTCAAGGAAATCGCCAGTTAAATGAGTTATGACCCTCATCGTCTACCGCATCGCGGACTATCAAGACGTCCACCATCGGGTTTCTCCGTTCCCAGTTGTCCAGTCATCGAGTAGCTGCACATTTAATGACCTACCTATTAACCCAGTCGTGGCCAAGAAATTTAACACAGGGCGACTTAGGGCCAGCTTGTCCTCACTGGACTTGAAGGGAGAGTCTCAGTGTGACTCCCTGATTTGAGGGTTTGAGGCGGGTCATCCTGTAGGGAGGCATGTGGGAACAGTTCCCCCATTCCATTGTATCGTTTCTTATCCCCGACCCCTTTTCATTCCCTTTGTTCATGTTTATCTTTTTAAACTCATTCCTCCTTCTCTAGTCCTAAGTTGCATCACATCAGCCCATCACGGCCGTGGCCACTTGTCATCATGAAAACTTGGGCGAGGAAGCTGGCCATCTTGGTGGGTCTTTTCGTCGTGACGCCTACTTTGGTCTTATTTACTCACTACCACGTAAGCTTTCCTTAGTCCCCGGTGGAATGCGACGTGCTTGTAACTTACCACTGAGTATTCTAGCATCGCCGAGTCGACGTTGACGGCGGTTTCTCCAAGAACGACAAACCACCACCTTCGCAAGTTATCCCAACTACGGTCGAAGTAACCGAAACATCGGGCGATCCTCCGACGAACCCTCCGGCCCCTCCTCCTGATCATCGGGTTGAGCAGGCCGTCGAGGCTCCTCTCAACGATGCAGCACCTCGTCCCGACGACGCGACGCTTCCCCACGACACGGCACCTCTTCCCAACGACGCAGGACCCCCTCCCAAGGATGCAGCAACTCCTCGCGAACAACGCATGGTCATCCTCATCCCGCAGGACACTCCCTCTCCGGAAGTCTGCAAAACTATATTCAGTGCCATGGCCAATGGATACCCAAGTCCCATCATCCTCAACTGGGGCAACGTTCCAGACAAATCCAAGGGCCAGAGTCAATCGCATCTCGAAAATCTGACTCACCTCCAAAAACTGTTCAAAGGTGTCGAATACCTCGACACCATGATGTACGAAACCTCGCACGAAGCTGATAGGATCCACGAAGACGACCTCGTGGTCATCGTCGATGGTCTGGACATCTGGTGGCAGCTCCCTCCAGATGTCTTCATCAAAAGATACCACGAGGCCAATCGGCTTGCCAACGAGCGTCTTCGCCGACAATATGGACCAGGGTCCATGCACATGAAGCAGACAATCGTGGCCGGCGCTCAGAAACGATGCGGGCCGATCCCGAAGGGCTTCGAGTTGCACTGCGCCGCCCTCCCCGACAGCCCCGAACGTCCGGATCTGTTCGGCGACATGACGGACGCCCCCGGTGACACCCCAGGAACTGTCTCGGATGAGCTGTTACACTTCTGGCGGCCCAAGTACTACAACGCCGGTACCATCGCCGGCCCGGCGGGCGACCTGCGACGCTACTACCGCCGCGTCTTGCACAAGGTGAGCGAAATCCAGTCATACCATCCACTCCTTACTTCGGACCAAGGTGCGAGGTTTAGGGCGAGCAGGAAATGGTTCGCACCTGGCTCACCAAGCAGGGTTGGGATAGGGTATATTTCTGGGCTAATCTAAGCTAGTTGCCTACTTCTTTCTATACTTTAAAACGCTAAGCTAAGGAAAGAATTAAAATAAAGGGGAATATAACTAGGGATTTTTTAGATACTAGGGGTATAATAATATAGGGTGGGGAGATAAGAAGGGAAGGAAAAAATAGAAAGAAAGAAGGAAAGGAAAGAGAGGAAAAGAGAGGAAAAGGGAATAAGGGAAAGGAAAGAAATGGGGAAGGAGTTAGCTAGAGAGAAAGAGAGGAAAGGAAGGAAAGAAAGGAAAGAAAGGAAAGAAAGGAAAGAAAGGAAAGAAAGGAAAGAAAGGAAAGAAAGGAAAGAAAGGAAAGAAAGGAAAGAAA